>JASCZI010271972.1:83439-98967 GCA_036250425.1 Stylosanthes scabra
ATTATATCAAAGGTACTTTAAATGATGGTATCTATTATGACAATACTAACGAAGTGAATCTTGTTGGTTACACTGATAGTGATTGGGCCGGAGATATAGAAACCCGAAAAAGTACTTCAGGATATGTTTTTCATCTTGGTTCTGGTGCAATTTGTTGGTCATCGAAGAAACAGCCAGTAGTAGCTCTATCAACAGCAGAAGCAGAATATATAGCAGCAGCGAGTTGTGCAATGCAAGCAGTATGGTTAAGAAGGATTCTTGAAGAATTGAAGGAGAAACAAAGTACACCGTCAATAATATTTTGTGATAACAAGTCAGCAATTGCACTTTACAAAAATCCGGTGTTTCATGGAAGATCGAAGCATATTGATATTCGATTTTATAAAATTCGAGAGTTGGTGAATAACAAAGAAGTTTTGATTGAGTACTGTCCTACAGAAGAGCAACTCGCAGATATATTTACGAAGCCATTAAAGTCTGAATTATTTTACAAGTTAAAGAAGATATTTGGAATGATCAATTCTGCAATCTTGATTTAAGAGAGGCATTGTTGGTATAATATTAAATCAAGTTGCATATTAGAAGAGTGATGAAATTAAAAGAAGAATCATGAAGAATTTAAATTCAAATTGAAGTCCTATGCAAGCAAGTTAAAGAAGTACGTAGAAGTACATAGAGGTTTGAAAAGTCAAAGAAATACAAATATGATAAAGCTTGCAAGCAGCTAAAGTTGAATTGTCAAACCTTATGCTTATAGTTGGCAGAAGCAAGTTGATCACTTGCACCCTTGTGCACCGCCATTACAATTTGGCGTAGACAGCCAAATACCAAGTTGAATTAGTTATGTAACTTACCGCCAATGTATGCCTATATAAAGGCTTGATATCCATGTATTAAATAATCTCTCCTCTTGTATAAATTCATGTTTCTATGAATGAAATAATATGAGTTTGTGTTAGAAATTCTCTCTTAGTTATTCATGTGTTCTGGGTGAATTTAGAGTGAAAATAAAGATAGAGTGATTTATGTGAATTTGAGTGATCCTAGGCAAATTACTCTATGAGTTATATACTATCAAATAATGAAGGTAAAAAAAATAATATTAATTTTTTTATTATCTTTTTAATATTGACTATCAAAAATTTTTCATTAAAAAAAATTGAGGCGAATTCTTTTTTAAAAACAGTCTTAACTCTTAGTTAACTACTACGGCAACGTGATTCAGGAGACTCTTTTCGTCACTAGTAAGCATCTAACCGAAGTTATCATCATAAAATTTTTAAAGACCAATTAAATTGACGTGTTAAATATTTAAAAGATCAAATTGCCCCATTTGTCAACGTAACTTCAAGAGTTTTTTTTTTTTTTGAAATTTTAGTTGTATGTATAATTATATAATAAAACAAATTGAAAAAGAAAAGATCAAGATTCAACCAAACTGGCTATATTCGATCGTCAACAAATAAAAAAAGACTGGCTATATATGATCATGTATATGTAACACCCCCTCACTACCTGTTATGACTTATGAGTTATGAGTCTCACGTCATGTGACAAACACTTAAAAAAGAGTTCTATAATAATTTAGGGTGCCTACTTAATAAAAAGGAAAAAAAAAAAAAGTAAAGAGACAAAGATGATTTAAATCAAAGTGTCAAAATAATTATAAGTTTTATCAAAATTTTATATATTCACTTTAATTCAATGATTATAATATTTTTTTTTATATTATTCACTCTTTTTTCTTTACAAAAACTTTTCATAATTTAGACCCTTTTATTACGTAAACTTACTTTTATATACGGTGATAATTTTATCGAATAAAATACCACTGAGTGACCTAGTTTTTATAGTCAGGGACGGAGCTTGGGTGAGGGCAATAGATGGTCATGGCCCGAAAACTAAAAAAATAGTAGTATAGCAGTTCTTTATTTGAAAGAAAATCATCAGTTCTATTGATTATGGGATAACTATGATTTTAGTCATAATGGTTGTGCTGAAAAATCAATTTGATCACAAACGTTTTTTTGCCCAAACTTTAGTCACAAACGTTTAAACTTTTTTCAAAATGATTGAAATGACGAAATTGCCCCCCGGTAGTTATTTTGAACGTTGGTTAAGTAATTAAAGTTTATATTTTTTTTTTAAAGAAGAAAAAGGGGGTGTGGCATCAGAATCTCTTTGAGAAGGGAAATAGGGCTCCTCCGCCAAAAGCTCTCCGCTAGGGTTCCGTCCACGGCGGCGCCGACATTGCATGGCTTCCCAAAGCTCGAATTCGAGGGTTTCCCGTTGTAGCCACCGAAGCTCTAAAAGGGATACACTTCTCTGTGAACATGGAATCAAACCAGTGCTGAGAGTGTCACGTACGAAGGAAAATCCAGGCAGGAGATACTGGGGCTGCGCGAGATATCAGGTAATTCGTGTTGATGTTTAGGGTTGATTTGTGGTTTTAATTTTTTCCCCCAATTTGTAGTGGGTTCTGTTTATGTAGCCTGCTTTGTATGTGGTTTGGTGAAATGTTTTGGGTAATGTTTGCAGGTGAAGGAAGGGTGCGGATTTTTTGTTTGGGCAAATGCGGAAATTGAAGAAGAAGATGCTGAGAAGGTGAAGCTCAGGAAGAAGGTTGGGAGCCTGAAACTGAGGGTTAAGGAAGTTGAGATGAAGATGAAGGCTGCTGTTGTTGTTGGGCTTATTGAGTGTCTGTTGCTGCTATTATTATGGTTGCATAATTCTGCAACTAACCGCAGCATGTTATGCCCCTAATTACTGGCCTATATGCTAAGGGTATGATGCTGGTGGGTTCAATTTAGGTGATAGTTGTTAGGCTGTTTAGGGATGCTTTATTTAGGGTGTTGTGTTGAACTGTTGTCTTGTACTATTTTGGAAGATGCAGTGTTGAATTGTTCAACTCTGTATTGAATGAAGATGCACTTTTGTTGTATTGATATTGTTGCTTATGAATTCAATTAGGGAACGGCTAAATTTGGTTTTGTAAATCATATTATTGAATGAATGAATGTGATTATGATGAAATCAACTATGAATGAAGAAGAACACGATAAGAATATCAATAACTATTCTGCAAAATAAGAATAGGCTTATAATTTGATAACAACCTGGATGCACAATGTCATTGCAAAATAGAAATGGTCTATGCCAATTATAAAAGTGTGTAGGCTGCTGAGAGAGGTTTTTGACATATACAGTCAATCTCAACCAAAAAAAAATAAGCAGCTTAGGCAGTTTGTAATCCTAAACCATGTACCAAAATAATCAGATAGAGGCATAATTTGCATCAGTTTCTAATCCCTACCCATATCCTTTCCTAGACAATCTAGAGCAACCAACACAAAATAACACATATTCATGGCTGCCCCATCACTTAACAAGTGAAATAGTCCAAATTAAAGTGGCAGTTACAACAAAATATTTAAACCACAGATCATCTACAGATTTCCCCAATCCCTAGGAGGCAACTTTGCCATGAGCCTAAGTTTCTGTGGAGACACATGAGGATTCTCATAATTGGCTGCTGAGAATTGTGCCCTCCTTCTAATTGGTTGTGAACTTGAAATGGGCTTGGTGGACTTTGAAGCTTTTTTCTGAGTTGGTTGGGTTGATGGCTTGCTCCTTGATGATGAGGCATTGCTTGGAGGATGATTTTTGGGCTTGGCAGGTTTAGTTGTGGATGGAGCAGGTGTGGGCTTCTTGTTGGGCCCTGTTCTAGTAGATCCTGGCCCGAAGGGCCTCCATATGGGCTGAGGTTGTGATGATGATCATATTGTTAACTTCTTCCTCTTATGTGATTCTGGTTGGGACTGGGATCACTACAAAAAATTTGGGTTGTTACGGCGGTTTTTTTGGGTTATTACGGCGGTTTGAACTGCCATTATTTCCAGCAACGACATTTTGAAAAACCGCCATAATGGTAAGCGCCATTCGGGAAATTACGGCGGTTTTACAAAAACCGCCACAATTCCCACGGTTAAAACAGCAGTTTAAAATGGCAGTTTTTTATGTATAAAACTGTGGGTTGAACCGCCATATTTTTCGAGTTAAAATGTCATCGTTTAAAAACGGCAGTTTTTAAATATAAAAAGGCATTTTATAGTTTAAAATGGCATTGATAACCGCCGTTTTTCCAAAAAAATGGCTGTTTTTAAAACCGTCGCTTTACCGTCGTTTTTACATTTGTGACGGACCTGAACCGCCAAAACAGGAAGCAACTTTGCACCGTCTTGAGTTGTACGCGAAGAAGGAAACACCGGAACAAGAAGGTTGATGTCTCTAAGATCTGTTGGAGCATGATCCACGAAGGACTTAAAATCTTGATTGGTCTCAGCCACAGTGAAAGAAACAGAGTCACCATTGGAGTAGAGGATGTGTGGTAATACGTTATTGTGCTTATGAAGAGGCACAACAATGTTTCCGGCAAAGGGAAAGAAGTGTTGAAGAGTGAGTGAAAGAGAGTGTTTGAGATTGGGAACCACACTTTCCAAGATTTGGTTGCGTTGAGGAAGCTCGTAGAAGAAGATGCGTTGTATCGGAGGGAGGAGGAACCATGGGAGGTCCAAGAATGTTAGTGGAATTGAAGTTGGTGGAACAGAATTTGGTGGAGGTGAAATTGAACATCGCTCAATGATTTTCAAACTCTGATGATGGGAATAAGCCATGGCTAATAACTAATAAGTTGGAAACACAAAATAGAGTGCGCGTAACTACACTCTTTTATATAGGAGGGTGGCAGCTAGTAATGCAAAGAAAATTTACATTAGAGTAATAAAAGGTGGGCATGAGTCAAAATTATTTTATTACAATATCCATAATTACATATTTACAATATTAATATTATGTATTTATTTTGATGATAATTAATAAATATAAACAAAAGTTAAAATAATAAATTATATGCCTATTTATGATTATCAAATATTTTCTGCCTTTACTTAATTCTTTTAAGTGGTTACTATATTCGAAAGTTTTAAAAGCGAATAAAAATAATATTCAATTGTATAAATAACAAAAATACGTTTAGTTATTTAAAAATATAATAAAAATATTTTAAATAGGATACTTTTATCATATTTTTAAATAATTTAGAGGTATTTTTATTGTTAATAAAATTGAAGATAATTTTATCAATTTTTTAAAATTTTAGACACAGTGTTAATAGTTTGTTCTTATCATAATTAAAATATTCATGCGTGTATATATGCCATGGATTGATACTTAAAATGATTTTCTAACATTGAATTTTGAAAATTAAATTGATCTCTTACATTTTTGTTTGATAATTAAATTATCTTTTATGTATTTAAGTTGATCTATATTTTTTTGTCTTAAACTCTAAATTAATAATAATTAATAAGTAGTATTATTGCAGAGTTAGAAGATAGTCAGAGGGGGAAAAACTGTGAATTAAGTATTTTCTTTTCTGGGATGCCAAGTTAAGTAGTTAACAGTGTACAAAGTTGATGTAACATGTTTAAAATTAACAGAATTAATTTAATCAATTTAAAAATTGAAAGACTACTTTAGTCATCAGATAAAAACTTGGGAATTAATTAAATTTTAAAATATTCAGAACCTCATTTTTGTTACTAATGGCTAAACCACTAATGTTGTTTTTAAAATTTGTTAACAAAAAATAACTTTTAAGTTTATTAACAATAAAAATATCTTCTAATTATTTAAAATTACGATAAAAATATATTTTTTCATCTGACAATCTAATAAAATAAAATATACTAATTGGATAATTTTGAAAATTTTAAAATAATTAGAGGTTATTTTTATTAAAAGACGGAGAAAAATTGAGAGTTATTTTTATTAGCTTTTGAAGATTTTAGGGATGATATTAATAGTTTAATTACTGTTGTTAGTTAACTACTACGGCAACGTGATACATGAGAATCTATTCGTCACTAGTAAACATAACATCATAATATTTTTAAAGTCCAATTGAATTGATGTGTTAAATATTTAAAAGATTTTTTTGTCTATTTAAAAGATTAAATTGCCTCATTTGTCAACTTAACTTTAAGATTTCTTGAAAATTCTAGCTGTATGTATAATTATATATATAATAACAATAATTATATACAACCAAGTGTTTTTGACAACCAAGCTTAGCCAAGTTAATACATCACACACGCCTTTCATTTTAAAATTAGGATTTCTTAATTTTCGTTCCTTCCTTTTCTCACTCACAATGCATGCGTTTTCAATTTTTCTTCTTCTTCTTCCTACTCTTCTCATCATTCTTCTTCTTCTTCGTTAACTCCTCATGCTTCTTTCGATTACGACGACGGTGACGGCAGCAGCGGCGACAACAACAAGGAGGAGGAGGACAATGAAGACGACACAATAGATAAGAAAAAGACAGCAGCGACGATGATGATAATGGCAACGACAACAATAAGAAGAAGAAGTCCAAAACCACGTAAATAGGAGGAGGAAGAGAAGTAGCAGCGATAGCAAGAAGATAGAGTACATTTGAGTGGTAACTTCCAATAATTTAAAATTCATTTCTACTTTCATTTAAAACCCGTTTCTATTTTCATGAAAATCCAATTCAGTTTTTATATATGAAAATCCGTTTCTACTTTCATTCAAAAGCCGTTTCTGTTTTAATGAAAATCCAATTCAGTTTTTATATCTGAAAGTCCGTTTCTATTTTCATTCAAAATTCGTTTCTGTTTTCATTCAAAAACAGTTTCTGTTTTCATGAAAATCCAATTCAGTTTTTATATATGAAAATCCGTTTCTATTTTCATTCAAAACCCGTTTCTGTTTCCATTCAAATTTCGTTTCTGTTTTCTTGAAAATCCAATTCAGTCTGTTTCTGTTTTTGTTCTAAATCTGTTTCTACTTGTCTTCCAAATCCGTTTCGATTTTTTAAAAATAACCAATTCAGTTTTTCGTCAACAACAACAACACCAACAATAACAAGGACAACACCAACAATAACAGGAACACCACCAACAATAACACCAATACCAACGAAGAAGAAGAAGAAGAAGTGACGATGACGGTGAGGGCGACGACGACGGCGACGGCTGCAATGACGATGGTGACGGTTGCAGTAACGACGTCGGTGGTACTGCAGTAACAGAGGAGAAGAAGAAGAAGGAAGAAGAAGAAGAAGTAGCGCGTTTTGAATTTTTGGGGAGAGTGTAGCGCGTGTAATGGGTGAGAGTGGGGAAAAATCACTTGGTTGGACTTGGTTGGGATGAATGCTTGGATGTGTAGCATTACTGAATAAATTAACTATGACGGCAGAATAATTTTTTTTTGTTAAATTTTATTTTAGATAATATTTGTAAAAATACAGAAAATAGGAATATGACAAAAAATTATGTTATGGTAATAACATATGATGTGCAATTATGTTATATATTCAATAAATTTATAATTATTGATTCAATAACATGTTTTGATTTTATATTGTTGTTGTAGTTATTGTGCACTTGTGGATCAGAACTTACTCAAAGGCTACAAGCAAAGCATGTACACATTAGATGGGAGTATCACATTGCAGGGAGGCTTGGACAACAGGTACGAAATGTAAATTACGTATTTCATGTGTATGAAATTTATATTTCAATGAGGCGTTTCTTAATTTGTTTTATTTATATTTATTTCTGCCTATAAGGATTTTGCGCACCAGACGGGATACCTTGCAGTGACCCCACGAGCGTGCTAGGCAATACTTTAGGTGAGCAGGGTTCGAATATGTGGCGTACATGCTAGAGTGGAATCATGGTTGGTCGCTGGTATCCACCAATTCAGGAGCATGCTAAGGAGTCGGTTAGGAGTTGGTGCAGAATTCGGTCAGAGATGATGTTCAGGTTTCTGATGCCTATTTGATCGTCGAGCCACCACTAACGATACATTCATCAGGGAAAGGCCTAGTCATTAGAGAGCTTACGGAGATCCAACTGATTGGTATCACTCCTTCATCGATCGTCCAAAGACACATGTGCCATCACCCCTGCCATTTACTCAGATGCATGCATCTACACTGCAGTCATTTCGTGCACCGAGGCGTGTTGATGATGCGTAATCCTTAGAGTCTGCTTCACATGGTGATCTTCGTGGAGGCATATGGCCTGACTTGAGCGACACATTAGAGGACGAACCCGCAGATGATCCCCCACAAGACAGAACCCAAAGAGTCAGACGTCCTCCAGACTGTGGCACAGGTGTTTGCCTTTAGGCGCCCCCAGATAGGCGAGGGAAATGCGGTGGTCGTCGCGGAGAGTAGTCATAGTTTTACTATGTCTTTTGTGCGTAGTTGTTGTCGTGTTGCTTATAGTGTATGTTATTTTTAAATAAAATTGATGTGTTTGCTTATAGTGTCTGTTATTACAAAAGAACATTATGTGAATATTATTATACTTTTGTTTTTAATAAAATGCTATGTTCTTTAATTTGTTGGACTAACACGTACACCTACTGAATGAGATAGAACTCCTATAAATCAATTTAAAATAAATTTCTCACTTCAAAATATATACATAGATTCATCTTTTTTTTACAAGAAGAACAACCTAATTTTACATAAGTAATGGACATGAGCAAATTTTAACACTTAGCTCTGATGGCGACCAGAAATAGAAGCACTCACAGCAAGTGCAATGCAAGTCCTCCGCATGTGCCCTACTTGACGACACAATCCACACCTCTTTTTGGCTGTTTCCTCCCTGTCATCCATGTTGTTCCATATCCGAGTAGAAACTGGACGACCCTTCTCGGCTCGCATCAGTCGTGGATTAGGATGAATTCGAGGCACATCATAGGATGGCCAATTATCCTCGTATCCAATGGGTCTGAACTCCATTCCGTAAATCCTGAAAACACTTTCCATGCGATATACTGGGTCCACATACAACTTCCAATCAAGTCTTGCGTGAGAACAGACAGATAGAACATGTCGACACGGAATGTGAAAAGCGTGGAAGTAACCACAATCACACTTACGCTCTTCCAACAGAACTTGATAACTTCGCGCTTGCCTTGACCCTTGAATGGCTGCAAACTCTTCCATGGTAAACGTGGACCTTGAATGATCAAATTGGTACACATTCATAGTGTTCACGTGCTTTAAGTTGAACTCGATGGCCTTATTTACTTTCTCTGAGAATTCAGCCCCGCCTGAATCTATGCCTGAGCCTCTTCACCTTTTTTGCAGAAAGATCACCCAATCGATAGTATGTTGATTTCACCAAGGAAGTTATAGGTAAGTTGCGAGTAGCCTTCATCACAGCATTGATACACTCACTTATATTTGTCGTCATGTGGCCATACCTATGACCCTCGTCAGCATATTGACACCACTGTGAACGTGGAATTTCATCTAACCAGTTGGTGATAGCGATGTTCGCTCCTCTCAGCCTCCCATAGTAATGAGCGAACTCCCTTTCAGATTTCGAATATGCTGCATTGACAAGTACCTTCTTCAAGCCCTTGTTCTTGTAGTGACTCATGAAGTTGGATGCAATATGTTTCACACAAAATGCTTGGAAGGCCTTTGCCAGTTGCTAGCCACTGCCACCGATGTCTATGGCAAACTCAATTGACTTGTGCCGGTCAGAAATAACTAATATGTGAGGTTCGGATAGGAAAAATAACGAAGCCTCCTTTGTCTCTCCCTCCACCACTGCAAAGGCAATAGGCATTATGCTTGAATTTCCATCTTGGGCGATCGTCATAAGCAAAGTACCTCCATATTTACCATACAAATGAGTGCCATCAAGTGATATGAGTGGTTTGCAAGGTTTGAAAGCCTCAACACATGGTGGGAATGTCCAGAACACACGCTTAAACATAACACTGGTTGGATTACATTGATATGGTTCATTTATAAGTTCAACCCAATCCAAGTACCTGTATCATTACAAATGTTAGAATGTTGTTTATCATTTAATATTGCAAAATGTAATTCCACGTTATTTAATTACACATACCAGGTAAGTACATTTGCATCGCCAATAGCTATCTAGGAAGCTCATTGTATGATTCTTCCCAATCTCTATCTATATTCGCGGTTACCCTCTACTTTGCAAGCCAAGCATTTCTGTAAGATGCTTTGTAACCAAAGTGATTCTCAACAGATCCTTGAAGAACTCTTATGTTGATGGTTGGATCTGCTTTGACCATTGTGAAAATCGCATCGGCTACACAACCTTTGACCCCAACCTTCCGCGATCTTGCCCCATTGATGTTTGCATACATGAATGAGGACCATTGTATTTCCTAACCTCTCATTTTTCTTGTTTTTGGCGATAGGAAACATGTATGCTCCATTCACTTCCCCTTCCAAATTCAGAGCACTGAGAAGCATATTTTAATTGGTCACTCTCTAATATCTTAAATTGAACAACCCTACTGATGCTATATGTATTAACTGCTATAAGAACTTCCTCCTTGTTCTCAAATTCAGCGGTTGGGTCATCATCAGTGCCTCTCTGACCCAAAGAGAACTCCAGATTCATTGCATCGAGATTCGGTGCGGAAAAGTGAGCAGGATATTCGTACGTTTGGGAAATAGCAAGTTGTGCCAATGCCAGCTGCGAAATCCTGAATGAGTTTAACTCTTTCTCCTCATCTCTTTCGTCTTCTTGATCATGGTCAAGATGAAAAGATTCAGTCATTGGATCTCCAACCACGGAACCCTCATGGCTTTCAAACTCCTCTTGTGATATGCCTTTTGGCGCTACAGTACCGACCCCCATAATTAAACCCCTCATTGCTGCCACCTGGTGAATCATTTAAATCAACCATCATTCTTCTAATATTTCTGCTTGCATGTCCAGTTTTGATTGCGTGTTACCACCAGCCTCAGAAGAACCCCCTCACAACGGTCAACCAGAAATATAAATATAAATATAAATATACCAATTAAATACATGAACAGAATCGTTTAAATCAACCATCATTCTTCTAAAAAATATAAATATACCAATTAAATACATGAACAGAAAAAGGAAAAAGGTGAAGATGAAGATGTAAGACAACGGTTCTAAGTGAATTTTGATGTAAGTTACTGAGGTTGAGTGGGTGCCTTTTTGTTGTATATATTCATTTTTATTTTTTTTAATAATTTTAATTATTTATTTTGAAAATTAAATTATACGTTAAATTTATTATTTTATATTGATATTAATTATTTATTTATTTATTAAAAAAATCAGAGCTATCGACAGGCTTTAGGTCAGGCGAGACTTAATACTTGTTAAAAAGCCTATATTAGACTATAGGCCAGGCTAAGGCCAATATACTCTATTGTAGATTAGACTTGTTAAGAGTAAAGCCTGATCTGACCTGTTCCCACCCCTAGTACTCATTATAGACAAGAATGGTCACAGTTCGCTTAATAATTGGGCAAAATGAAGCCACCTAACAAAAAAAAAGTTGGACAAACGTAAATAATGTTTCATTTATTTATGAAAATAAACTTTTTTTTATATTATACGCGAAAATTTTCCATCGATAGTCCTCGGGTGATATAAATAAAAGAGTGCCTTCAAAGCATTTGGGAACGGGATCTTGAATGGAAGGCTTACTAATATGTGAATGTTTTGTTTCTCATTTGAACTTTGTTTTGTTTTATTATTTTGTTATTGATTCCCTGAATTTGCCATGGATTTTTGAACCACCACATTCAAGATGAACCGCATTGTAGTTTTGTGTGTGTATCAGAGAGAGCGCAAGAGAAAGAGAGAGAGATAGGGGAGCTAAGGAAGGAGTGGAATGGTGGTGCATACTGTGCTGGTCAACGTGAAAAAGAAAAGATGGCCTCGGTGATGAAGATGGTGAGTAAAGATGGTGGTAAGGATATGATATATGTGGTGGTAACTAGTAATAAAGCTTTGGAACGTTTCCAATATGCCCGAAATACCGGTGTTCTTGTGTTTTTAGCCGTTGATCTAAAAACACAAGAACACCGGTGTTTCGGGTATACTCGAAACGTTTCCTAAAGCTTTATGACTTTAACTTATGACTGAGAATGGTGAATAGACTCGTGAGAGAGAGTGTGTTATGGGTTGAGTAATTAGGGGAGAGATAAGGGTTATTTTGGTCTTTTAAAAAATTAAAGATGATTTTATACCAAAATTTAATCTTAGGGATGATTTTCAAAAAAAATATATCTTAAGACTGATTTTAATTTTAACTCCGAAACTTAGAAATCAAAAGAGTACTTATCCATTTATTTTAGGCTATTTTATTTGAATACCCTTGTTTTGAAAACTTATTATCGTATTGCCCTTGTTTTAGAACAATTAACATAGCTGCCCTTGTTTTGCCATGGTAGCAGCTAACTTTTTTTTGACCCAGCTGACACGGAGGCGCCAATACGCTTATGATATTCTTCTCTGGAGGCGCTAACACGGATGGCGCCTCGTGGCAGAAAACGTCAAACGTAAATGCGCCACGTTGGCAGAAGCAGCAATGCAGAAGGCGCCTCTTGATTGAAAACGAGGACCGCTTTAGCGCCCATTGCCCACTGTTCTTCAATCCAAACACATTCTTATTGCCCTTTTCATTTTTTTTTATGTCTTTCTTAGTGTTTGTGTCATTGAGAGGAGAAGTTAAAGAGAATGTTCATTAATATATAGAGTATGTCAAAACTACATAAAAAGTATAAAAAATTTTTTGTAAATTATTTATGTGGGGAATCAATAAAAGATTATTTAATATATAAAAAAATATACATTATACTTTATCAAAAATAAATTAACCACCTAATATTAAAAACTATTAAATAGGTTTCTAATTAATAATATTGGGATTAATTTTTTGCAATAAAAAACTCCAATAAAATCAACATCTTATATTTATATTTATATTAGCTAGAAACTTAAATTTTTTTTATAAATAATTAATATTTGTTGTATAATACATATACATGTTTAAATACTCATACTCCTTAATATCAGTAGTATTTGACTGATAAAATAAAAATAATATTATTAGAGAAAGTCTTGGGAGCCAACGTTAGGGAACCAATATTAATTTTTCTTCTTTTTTCTTTCCTCTTTTATCACCCATTATTTCTTTAATTACACTCATGGGCTCCCTATAGACTTCCTAACGTTGACTCCCTAGCATTACTCATATTATTATACTAGTCTAAGGGTCTAACAAAATAAAAATAATATTGTATTAAAGGATGCTCTTATGCCTTTCAAGTAGTGATTTTTATTTAATTGACGGTATAACTTTTTATGTACTCTAACGTACTCTGTATATTAACACCCACTCTTAAACATTTTTTCTAACTTCTCTTCTCAACCACACAAACACTAAGAAAGACATACAAATAAAAAATGAAAGGGATAACAAAAGTGTGTTTGGATTGAATAACAGTGAGCAAAAGGCGCTAAAACGGTAATCGTTTTCAACCAAGAGGCGCCTTCTGCATTTCCGCTTTTGCCAACGTGGCGCATTTACGTTTGGCGTTTCCTGCCACGAGGCGCCATCCCTGTTAGCGCCTCCAGAGAATAATACCATAAGCGTATTGGCGCCTCCGAGTCAACTTGGTCAAAAAAAGTCAGCTGCCACCGTGGCAAAACAGGGACAGTTGTGTCAATTGTTCCAAAACAAGGGCAATCCGAGAATAAGTTTCCAAAACAAGGGTATTCGAATAAAATAGCCCTTTAGGTTAATTTATATACTAAATTTCTATAATTTCATGGAATTGCAACTAGATCCTTATAGTTTATAAGTTTGTAATTGAGTCCTTATACCAATTAAAAATTTACAATTTGGTCTCTGTTCGAATTTAAAGTTAAAAAAATCGTTAAGTCATGTGTTATTACGATTGTACCATGAATGCCCTAGGATTTATCCTCATGAGCCACTCTTTTGATGGAAGCTCAAGTTCAAGGGAAAGCTTTTATCATTTATGAGATTGGGATAATTTGGCGAATAAAAATTTATCTAACGCACGTGACCTCACACTGTCACAAGTGATAACAATATAGAATATGCCAGAGAATATTTTTTTATTAAATATTTTTTGGAACACTAAATTGCAAATGTTTAATGGGTACAATAACTTAATTACAAACTTTTAAACTATAGTAATCTGGTTGCGATTTCACTAAAACTATAGGGACCTGGTGTATACAATGGCGGAACCAGGATTTTTACATGAGGGGCCAAAATAAAAAATTTATTTGATCCAAATAAAAAATATTAGGAACAAAATTGAAATAAAATAAAATTTTAGAGTATTTTTTAAATTTTTAGTAAATTTCATGGATAAAAAATATATTTTATCTCTATAATTTAATTTATAATGTTGATTAATAAGTTAGCAGTAGTAAAATATTGAAGATTGAACACTAAATTTAATATAAATAAATTATAATATAATTTGTAATATGTTCTCTCTTTTTTCGTAAAAGAATAATCAATGTTTCTTAATTGTGATGTTTTCTTAATCCTAGCAAATATATATAGATGTTTATATATATAAACTTCTATAAATAATTATAAAAACATTTAAATACAAGGGTAATAATAATGCATTTATAAAAAATAATAAATATGAACTCAAATAAAAATTAATTAATTTTAGTTTAGTTTAAAAAGAATATTGGACTAATATTTTTATTATTTAAATTTTAATTTTTAATTTATATTATTTTCAAATTATACATCCCTTTTACACAAATTATTTTATATATTGAGTTTAGATTTGTGTTTTGTTAAATTATGGAGTAATATTGGTGTAATATGGCTATATGGCACCGTAAAGTAACCTTATATCACTTCGTCATTGACGGATTGAGTGCAGTCGTCATTGACGAATTGTGAGTTTTAAAAACAAATCATAATTTGAAAAGAAATTGTGAACGGCCATAATTTGTTGATGCATGAAAATCTAAGGCTTGTAATGCTCACCAATGCGTCATGGACGAATTCTGTCATATAGAATTTTAAAAAAAAATAAACATGAATAGTGGGATATGTCATAGACGAATTTCATTCTTTTTAAAAAATAATAATTTTTTAATTTACTAACAATAATAATATTGTTAATTTATTAAAACCATAATAATAATAATAATTTTTAATATTTTAACAGAATTATATTTTAATTTATTAAACATCTACATTAAATAATTACAATCTAATATTTATTTTAATATTCTTGTACAACTAAAAAATTATTAATTTTGGAAATAATAAATATAATATAAAAAATAATTAAACATATAATTTTATTATGAGTTAAAATCTATATGCATTTTATATTTTAATATATATTATATCTTTTTTTTATAGAAAAAAAACTTTCATTTAAAGATCAAACCAGATGGCATTTACACATATAAGAAAACACGAACTACCATCTTCAAGGGTGAATCTAGGTGGGGGGCAGCAGTGGCCATGGCCCCAGCTTTTTGCCCATAATAATAATAATAATAGCTATTTATATATATAATTTTATTTGTATTTAAGTAATAACTTTATACTAATAATTAAAATGTTAAATATAGTTAATTTTAGTATAAT
>JASCZI010271973.1:1395-17120 GCA_036250425.1 Stylosanthes scabra
TTTTATTTAGTGTGAATATAAATTATGCTTAGTATATGTTAAATATATAATTAGATTATATTAGGTCAATAAGTTTTTTTTAAGTTTATTTATTAATTTATGTTAGTATTATTTTTAGATTAATAGTTTTGATTTTCTAAAGAGAGAAGTGAAAATGTGAAAAAAAAGAAGAAAAAAAAGCTATGGTCACGTTTCTCAATTATGACACAAATTTCAAAACTTTGCATCAAGTTCGCCTTACTGTTGGGCGAACATCACGCAAATTCAAAAAAGTGTCACCAAGTTCGCCTAACTATTAGGTGAACTTGCGTTTTTCACCAAGTTCGCCTTATAGTTGGGTGAACATGTTGCAACTGACAAAAAAAAATTGGATCTTAGGAAATAATGTCTCTTTTATTTTTTTCTGGAAATAAAATTTCATTTTATTTTACTATGGAAAATTTTTCAATAAAAAAATTCAACCAAAGTTGATCAGCTGTTTAAATTATATAATATTATCTCCTTCCCGTTATAAGAGATCTTAGATTCGAACAACTTTTTAGACACCAAAAAAAATTCAACCGAAACAGCTTTGTGTCTAGACCTTACCAATTTATGTTCTACCAAATCTCCCGTTAAGGACTCATATTAATAAAAGTAAAAATTAGGGTGTAAAAAAAAAAACTTTTACAGCGTGGTCAATGCAAGACATGATTATGTTTGAATTTCTCATGAGTCATTTCGTAAAAAAGGATAAATCCAATCTTAGATTCAGATAATGCAGTGCTACGTTCTAAATGTAATGATGCTTTCTTTGTTAGACTAAGTAACAGCAAATAACAGTTGGATACAGAGTAAAATCCGAAAATTGTGAATGATACCATCTGGCACATGTGGTAAGACATTAAACGTGAATCATAATATTGATTTATTCATGAATTCCATGCATAATATATGTCAAGACTAGGAGTGAGTCACTGAAAATTGGAATGACTATATATATATAAACGAAGGGATTCAGATTCTTTAGCCACATACATGCTCATATATCACATTTCTTGAAAGTTAAGATGGCTTATGTGACACAAGCTACTAATAGTGCTCAAGAAGCTACTATTGATCCATGGCCATTCAGAATCAAGCTCGCAACTGATCTCATGAAATGGGATAGCCTCAAGATCCCACATTCCAAGGAGTTTGAAGAAAACATCATAGGACAGATGAATGAGACTAGCCGCGAAGCGTTGGAGTCGTGGATTCCGGTAAACATACTGATCTATGATGTTGATACTTGTGAGACATATGATGCAAAATTGTCCAAGAAAGAGTCATTCTGGTTTGATCCTATGCCTGTTTTGGGTGAGAAGCCAAAGAAGATTGGTGCAGCCATGAGGGAGCTACCTTGTTATGATTTGGTTAAGGCAAGGGAAGATTTTGCTTATTCAATTGAGCCTTTTAGACATATCATAAGGAAGAGAAATCTGAAATATGATCAAGAAATCGGGTTTCGCTTTTCGGGTGGCAAAGTCATTGTAGGATTCGAGTTTTCTGTTATGAATTCCTAGTTGATTGATGTTGGTTACTTTAGAGTTTAGATTACAGTGAAGTTTAGCAGTAAGCAAGGTTAGAAGGATAGATATGAATGAAAGGTAGCTCTAACCTTTTTTTTGTTGTCTTCATTAATTTAGAATTAGGAGCTACAGAACAAAGAAAGAAGGCGTTTTGTTTTTGTTAGAGTGGAAACTCACCTACCGTTATTCACGTGAAGTTTGACACTTTAAATTGTTAAATTACGGTTTAGTCGTCTAATGCTTCTTATTACTAGATAATTAAGCAACTGAAAGCATTCAATTGCAATAACAAAATGTCAAATCTAAATGACTGTATTTTGAGAAGAATAGTCAGCAAGAGGCTAATCCTACTTTCCCTCATAATGAAGGAAGGGGGGATTAATATCTGACCAAACTTGAACCGAATTCATGGTCCATTTTAGGAAGAAAAATGGCGTCCAAAGTAGTGCAGGGGCAAGAGTGACACGTGATATTTGTCTCTCAAGCTGCAAATTGCATAATAATAATAACTAAAATGGCCAAAATATTAATGTGCTTAATTTTATGACGAAGAAAGATATGAATTTAATTTTCAACTGCTATAATAAAAGAGTTTTACAAATTTAATTAATTGTGTATTATTACATCAAGGTAAATAACTAATTCCCAAAATTTATTTAATATATTAATATAATTAAATGATAATATAAAATTCTTTATAAGATTAATAGATTAAAATTAAACTCAACAATAATTACACAAAAAATAAGTTGATTACAAAATGTTTTTGTTTTTAGATAATTGAATATGCAGATATATACAATAGTGAAACAAAAAAGAAAAAATAATTTTTTTTTCTTAGTAGTGCTGCATAATTAATATTAGGGAATGATTTGAAAATTAATAATTAAGTTATTATATAAAATTATAAAATTATCGTCCAAACAAAATAAAAATAATTATTCATAACTCATCTATAGTTGAAGATTTGGAGATTAGTTCCGCTCCGCTCTCAAGATTTTTTTTTTTATGAAAGTTTTTTATTGGTTGCGTAGCATTATTTTTTTTATGAGAAAATCTTGAGAGTCAATATTAAGGAAACAATAAAAAATAATATCATTTTTTCTCTCTCTTTTTAGCACTCATTATTTTCTTAATTACACTTAAGTGTCTATTGGTCCTTAAAGTTGGTTCATAGCATTACTTTTTTTTATATAGAAATGTGCTAATTAAGAAAAAGAAAAAAGGGGAGCACGCATTCCGCATGGATCTCTGGAGGGTGCATAGAGCCGAAGCAGTAACCAGTAAGGACAAGGATCCCATCACTCTCACAGTCTCACTCAACAACCAATAACAACAAGAACCACCAATGGCAACTGATTGACTCATATCAGAAAGAAAGAGACTCTTCACTCCTCACTCATGGAGGTTCAAGCCAGAGCTCCTGGCAAGATCATACTCTCCGGCGAACATGCTGTTGTTCATGGATCCACCGCCGTTGCCGCCTCCATCAACTTATACACCTACGTCACTCTCCGCTTCTCCACTCCTTCCGGTACTCTCTCTCTCTCTAGATCCATTCTTCAATTTCATCTTAACATTACCAATTGATTGAATGTATCTATCTATGCATGCATGTGTGTAAAGATAATCAGGATTCCTTGAAACTTGAGTTGAAGGATGAGGGTTTAGATTTCTCATGGTCTACTTCCAAATTGAAAGAGCTCTTCCCTGAATCAACGGAACCGCAATCTCCGAAACCGCCCTCATTCTCCGTTGAGTCAGCCAAGTCTATTGAATCTCTCATTGAAGGACTCAACATTCCCGAGGCCAAGATTTCCATCGCTTCTGGTGTTTCTGCTTTCCTCTGGCTATACACTTCAATTCATGGGTAAACTAACTACCTATCCTCAATTGAGATCATTTCTAATTAAGTATGTGTTCAGAGATATAGTGATTATTGTTATGTTCTGTTCTTTGCATGTGCAGATTTAAGCCTGCTACTGTGTCTTTCACTTCTGAACTTCCCATGGGCTCCGGCCTCGGATCATCCGCATCGTTTTGCGTGGCGCTCGCGGCCGCCCTCCTCGCCTGCACTGATTTTGTTTCTTTGGATTTGAAACAACAAGGATGGCAGTCTTTTCAGGAGAGGCAACTTGATTTGGTGAATAAATGGGCTTTTGAAGGAGAGAAGATCATCCATGGAAAGCCCTCTGGAATTGACAACTCTGTAAGCGCATATGGTGAGCCATCACTTTCTCACATATTTTAACACATAATTGGAACATGCATTTCTGCATTTTCAAGGTTTATATATCTGAAATGCAATTGGGAGACCTATATATACTAGTGTTGAGTGGATTGTGATTTGTTTGAGATGTTCAATTTATTTGTAGGTTGTTCATAGTTGCAATGTAAGTTGTTTCCTTTGAATGCTCAAGTTACTTGGATTTTGCTATTGTTATTATTATTAGGTAACATCATAAGCTTCAAGTCTGGTAACATGACACACATGAAGGCAAACATGTCACTGAAAATGCTCATAACTAACACCAAAGTAGGGAGAAACACAAAAGCATTGGTGGCTGGTGTTTCAGAGAGGACGCTAAGGCACCCGGAGGCGATGGCTTTTGTGTTCAATGCTGTTGATTCTATCAGCAAGGAACTGGCCTTGATTTTGCAGTCAAGGGCATCAGATGATGTTCTCTCTGTAACTGAGAAAGAAGAGAAGATAGAAGAGCTAATGGAAATGAACCAAGGTCTGCTCCAATCTATGGGGGTCAGTCATGTCACAATAGAAACTGTTCTTAGAACTACTTTGAAGTACAAGTTGGCTTCTAAATTGACCGGGGCTGGTGGTGGTGGCTGTGTTCTCACACTGCTTCCAACATGTATCCTCTTTATTCTGCTTCAATGGTCTGTTTAAGGTTTTCCTTTATATTTCTGTTTTATCTTCTCGATTTTCTGTTATCTATATTCCTTTCATATAAAGACATTTTAGGCTTATTTTCAGGAAGATTCTCTGCACTATGATTCATTTTTATCAGTTACCTTGCCTTAATTTTGGGGGGTGGGATGGAATGGTTTCTTGTCTTCCATACCATTATTACTTGCACAAACCATGTTTCCAAACTCCACTCAATCCATGGTTTCTTGTCTCCCATACCATTATTACTTGCACAAACCATGTTTTCAACTCCTCTTAATCCAACTGATATTATATAGTTTCTTAAATCTCAGTTTTTATATACTTTCCTTGACATGCTTCTAATCAGTGTTATCAGGTTTCGTCGTCCAGAAAGTAATTGCTGAACTGGAGTCATGTGGATTCCAGTGTTTCACTGCCGAAATTGGTGGAAAAGGTGTTGAAATTAACTTCGATGTGTCATCTTGATCTTTTTCTTTTGTATTTTTTTAACTTCCTCAAAAGATTGACATTGGTGATTGAAGATCTTCAAAATAAATGGCAGGAAAAATATATGCTTCAATCTTTTATGTCTCAATTGTGTTTAAGCATTTTTCCATTCAATCTCGAAACGAAAGAGTACATCATTTTCCAAGATTAATTCTAAATGTAATTTATAAGATAAAGTTGTATTTGTTGGATGATGAATGAAACACTCAGAATAGTTATTTAACACCACAATTTTTGATTATGTTTCATACTGATCTATATTTATTATTAGTGGTACTGTTTCACACTAAAACGTATAGTTTAACAAAAGTACTAGATATTTTCTTAGCTCTCTGAATTAGAGAGAACAAAAGGAGAAAGCACAGAGAAACTGCTGTTATGCATATATTTATTCACACGGTACTATATTGTCTGCCTCTTTTACCATTCATAGCTTAGTAAGCGCACATAGACAAGAACCACAACAAAACATACATATATTTTTATATTCCTCAACCATTGACAACGGTTCCACCTGAAAAATTCCAAAACCGTAAGAACTGTTAGATAAAAAGCCATACCAAGATAAGCCTTATTAAGAGTGTGTCTAGTGTAATAGTATTGACCGTTAGGGTGGAGGACTTGGCCGCTTATGTAAGAGGAGCAATGGTTGCAGGCAAGGAAAACATAGGAGGGAGCCACCTCAATAGGCTGACCAGCTCTCTTCATTGGCACGTCAGAACCAAACTGAGTAGTCTTGTCCTCGCTGAAAGAAGCTGGTATCAATGGGGTCCAGATGGGTCCCGGGGCGACGCCATTCACGCGTATGCCCTTGCTCACCAGCTGCATTGAGAGTGCCCTTGTGAAGGCCACAATGGCCCCCTTGGTTGCAGTGTAGTCCACCAGTGTGGGGTGCCCCTTGTATGCATTTATGGATGTGGTGTTGATGATGCAGCTTCCTTCCTTCATGTGCTTCAGTGCATGCCTACAAACATGAGCTCATTCAATAATAATGTAAGATTATTACTGCAAATGCAGAAGCAGTTAGAGCGAGTACCTGGTCATGAAGAAGTATGAGAAGATGTTAGTTCGGAAAACCCTCTCAAGCCTTGGGTCATCAATCTCCTCAATGGTTGTACACTCGTACTGCTCAGCAGCATTGTTGATCAAGATGTCAATTCTGCCATAAGCGTTGACCACCTCGTCGATGACCTTCTTGCAATTCTCATCATAGCCCAAGTCAGCAGGTATGGCCTTGGGGGCCTTGGCATCTTGAGTCTTGGCCCTGTTGATCATCTCAAGGGTTTCCTTTGCGTCCTTCTCTTCCTGCCCCTTCACGTAGGTGAAGGCCACAGTTGCACCCTCCAATGCAAACAAGTTGCATACAGCTCTTCCTATTCCGGAGTCACCACCAGTTATTACTGCTATCTTGCCCTGAAAGAACCATCCAAATTGATGAAGAACTAATTTTACATTCCATAATAAAAATAATTGTAAAAGATTATGGTTAGTACTTGAAGCTTGTTTGATGGTTGGTAGTCAGGGGAGGTGAATTGGGGTGTTGGATCCATGGCATGTTCTTTCCCTGGCTGAGTGTCTTGCTTCTGAGGGGGGAAATTCTTGTCACCGGAAGCCATTTTCTGAGGACGAAGGATCTTGGGTCAGACACTGAAAATGCAGTAACTGTGTTGTGGTGTGTAAGTGGCAGTGGAATGAAAGTAACTATGTTGCACATGAATACATATACATATGTAGTTGGTGTCCAGCACAGCACCTGTGACGGTGATGGAATACAGATCAATACAGATGTTGTTTGAGGATGCCACGTGGCGAGGATTAGGAGATTGAAAGTGTTGACGTGTCCAAATCATCTCATGCAGTGGACACGAGAGTTTAAGTTTGGTTTTCATTTGGTTTTCTTTTCATCGGTGCTCTTAATGCTTAGCTTCATTCTTGTGTATAACTTTCATTTCATTTTATTTTATTTTGTTACTAATTAAACTCTAGAACATAGCTTATAGCTTAGTTCAGTTAATTAGATTAGATTAGATGAGGTTGCTTTGCATGGAAGCCACGTGGAAGAAGAGCCATTTGACATCTGTCAGTACTACTAGAATGCTTCTAATTCTTCCCCATCCTTCCGTTTCTTCTTACTCCATTATTGCAGAAGTTGTTGTTCATCAAGACTACTAGTTTTGCTTACCAAAGCAGAGAGAACTCACCATGGACTCAATCAAACTTGGTCTACTCTTCCTTCTTGCAAATCTTCTACTCCTTTCTACTCCAGCACACTCTAGCGGTACTTTAATTTCTTTCTCTCAATTATAAATTTAATCATGCATGCATGAAGAATAATAATTTTTATGATTTTATGAATTAGATAAGGAAGACAGTGTGCTGAAGGGAATCAATAGCTTCAGGCAGACACAAAATCTTCCAACACTAAGCAAAGTTCCAAAGGCAGGTTGTTTAGCTGAGGAGATAGCTGAAGACATAGAAAAGGAGCCATGTGAGAACGTGAACCAGTTCTACCCATCAACATCAAGAACTGGTGCTGTTGCTGCTGGTTCCAATGCAAAGATCCCAAACCTACAAAAACACATAGACAAATGTGACATTGACATAAACACTACCACAGATGGTGTGATTCTACCAGTTTGTGTGTCCAAATTGGAACCCACCGTTGTGCTCTCTAATTACACGCATTCTGATAGGTATGCCAGGTTTCTCAACAATTCCAGGTACACTGGGGTTGGTCTTGGTTCTGAGGATGATTGGATGGTTCTTGTTCTCACCACCAACACTACCACTGGCACCTTCTCTTCTGCTGTAACTTGTGCTGCTTCCATGGACTTGTTCTTCTTAGCTTTGCTTTTTCTTCTCTTGATGTAGTCATGATTAGTGTGTTATTAGCTTTAGTTAATTATTAGATCCAATGCTTTCTCTTTCTTTTGGGCTTTCATTAGTTAGATTTTAATCCAAGGTGTAATTTCAATTTGCTGTATGTAATGTGAACTTGCGGATTTAATTTGCTCTTAATTTCAACATTATGAATGTTTTCTATTATTTGATGTTGAACTCTTAATTTTAAGTAATACCGTAGGCTTAATTACATATCTAGATCCAATAATTAAATAACGGCAGACACAATCAAAACATTTATTCATGTCGTTTCAAGGGATGAAAAGAGTACCTTGTTTGTGCTTGTTTCGTTGATTGCAAATTCCACGATATAAAAGTTCAAGGAAATAATCCGGAAAGAGAATGAAGTGGTTCTGTATCTGATTTGTTTATTGTTTAACTAATTTACTAATCAGATTTGATTTTTCATTTAATAGTCTAAGGAAAACTAACTAAATTGTGGGTTACTAATTTACTAATTAGTATTAGCGTGTGGTGGAGAATATTAGAAAAAATAAAAAAATAAAGTATTACTATTATCAATTAAACAATTAAGCAAGCTTATATTAAAGCAAAATAGCAAATAGATGTTTAGACAAACTAATAATAGAATCTATAATGGCAAAGTAATGTCTAACAAATAAATGATACTTAAGTTTTTAAATTTTATATTCAATAATAAATTTAGTTCTTAGTAATATAGGAAAATAATTTATTTATTTATATAATAATAATAATAATAAGAATCAATATTAGACGAATTGATATTTAGACTTTTTTTTCTCTGTAAAATACTTTTCATTGTATATAATTCATACAAAATATATTTTCAAAATTTAAACTAAGACTTTTTGTTAAATGATAAACCTCATTAGTATATAATACATTTAAATAGTATGTGTAGGCTTTTTTGGTGTCTACTTTATTTTTTTCTTTATTTTAGTATGTATTTTGTATTTTAATGTATATTATATATTGTCTATGACTTTAATAATTAGTGTATAAATAAAATTATTGTTATTTTTATGCGCTTAATAAATAAAATAGTAAAGATTAAATCAAACACTAATGATATATAATCACAATTAGAATATATCTATCTAACTAATTTACCATTAATTTTTCAAAATAAATTCTTGAAAATATCAATTTATTAAAAAAGGTTGATGATAATTAATTAAGAATTTGGTATCCAAATGTGGAAATTGATTTTTTTTTTTTTACATTACTTTTGATATTGAAAATTTGAAATTGATATTGATATATAATATATTAAGAAAGAGTAATGTTACGGAATTAATATTAGGAAATTAATAGGGAGTTCATGAGTGTAATTAGGGAAATAATAGATGGTAAAAGAAGAAAGAGAAAAGAAGGAAAAAGTCTATTGCCCATTTGCTAAAAAATTATGGGCTCCTTAAACTTTCTCATTAAGAAATTTTAGACACCAAAAAAATATATTAAGAAATTTCAGTTGTTTACTTGTTTTACACTCAGAAATTAAGTTAAATCGTAGTGATAGAAAGGGAAAAAAGAACAAGTGAATAATAAACTCATCACAAAGCCTCTTTCTTAAACCCTATTCCGTTGGGAAGCAGAAGCAGCGGCGGCGAGATCTGAGCGTGAAGATGTTAGATATTAACTTGTTCAGGGAGGAGAAGGGCCACAACCCTGAACTCATCCGTGAATCTCAACGCCGTCGTTTCGCCAGCGTCCAACTCGTCGATGACGTCATCAACCTCGACAAGGAGTGGCGCAAGCGTCAATTCGAGCTCGAGACTCTCCGCAAAGACTTCAACAAGATCAACAAGGAAGTCTCCAAGCTCAAGCGTGTACCAATCTCACTTCTCTCTCTCTCTCTTCCACTCTCTCTCTCTCTCTCTCAATTGCTTTACATTTCTTCCTTTTATTGATTGATTAGGCTGGTGAAGATGCAAGCAAGATTATTGCTGAATCGGAGGAGACTAAGAAACTCATCGCTGACAAAGAGATTGAAGTTCGCGACTCTCTCAAACTCTTGAACTCTAAATTGGAGAGCATTGGAAACCTTGTCCACGATTCTGTTCCCGTCAGTGATGATGAGGCCAACAATGCTGTCATTCGAACTTGGGGAGAGAAGAGGATGGAGCCTAAGCTAAAGAATCATGTGGATCTTGTTGAGCTCCTTGGAATAGCAGATACCAAAAAAGGTCATCTGAAACTCAATTCTTATATCTATTGTTATGCCATTGGACTAGAGTTGACTTAAATTTTTAGCATATTGAGATTTGATTTACTGTGTTTCAATCATCATGTTGCTTGATACATAACAGGAGCTGATGTTGCTGGAGGTAGAGGCTTCTATCTTAAAGCAGACGGTGTTCGTCTTAATCAAGCACTCATAAACTTTGGTCTTGATTTTTTGGAGAGAAGGGGATATACTTTGTTGCATACTCCTTTCTTCATGAGAAAAGACATCATGTCAAAGTGTGCTCAATTAGCTCAATTTGATGAAGAGCTTTACAAGGTAATGAATAAAGGTTAACATGCTTAAATCTTTTATGCGTTGAAAGCCTGTTGTATTATGACAGTCATTAAAGCTTAAAATGGACTTGTGCAGGTAACGGGCGAAGGAGATGACAAATATCTGATAGCTACGGCTGAGCAGCCCCTTTGTGCTTATCATCTAGATGATTGGATCCACCCAACCCAGCTACCCATAAGGTAATCAATTTAATGATACATGGTGAATTGGAAGACTATTGTTTTTAACCTTGAAAATATGCTATTTTAGATATGCTGGATATTCATCATGCTTTCGAAAAGAAGCTGGATCACATGGTCGAGATACTCTTGGAATATTCCGCGTTCACCAATTTGAGAAGGTGGAGCAGTTTTGCCTTACTGGCCCAAATGACAACGATTCATGGAACATGCACGAGGAAATGCTGAAAAACTCTGAAGATTTCTATAAAGAAGTATCTTTCTGTCCCTCATAAAAACATGTTCGGTAATTATTGTACATACATTGGTGTGTAAAGAAACCCTATTCTCTTTGAATATTTGCTGCAGTTGAACATTCCATATCAAGTTGTTTCCATTGTGTCTGGTGCTTTGAATGATGCTGCAGCAAAGAAGTATGATCTAGAAGCATGGTTTCCATCATCACAAACTTATAGAGAGCTAGTATCCTGTTCAAACTGTACAGACTATCAGTCCCGAAAACTAGAAATTCGATACGGGCAAAAGAAGGTCAGTTATGTTGAATATCGTTATCAATTATTTGATATGCCATGTGTGGAATCTGATCCCAACAAATGCTATATCATTAACAGTGCAATAGCTTTAATAATATTTCTTCTCATCAAAGAAAAAAAAAGCTTTATTAATATTTCTCGCCAATTTGGTAATGTCAGGTTTCATTTCAGTTGCCTCGTGCATGTCAATATATTTATCTAGTAATCTGAATTCAGGATATGCATCATATCTTGATGATGATGATGCATGTGTTTCAAGAGGGGAATTGTCTGTGCATATATTCTGTGATTAGAGTTACAGGTTGTGGTGTTTTGTTGTCGTGCGATGTCTGAACTAGATGTGTCTTTGTTATGCACCAATGCGCATTCATGATTCTAACTTATCCTCTTTGCTGTTTCAGAGCAATGAGCAAATGAAGCAATATGTTCACCTGTTGAACTCTACTCTGACAGCTACTGAGAGGACCATTTGCTGCATACTTGAGAACAACCAGAAGGAGGATGGTGTAGAGATACCAGAAGCCCTCAGACCATTCATGGGTGGAAAGACTTTCCTACCGTTCAAGAACCAACCAGCTAGTGAAGCCAAAGGGAAGAAATCAAAGGCCTAAATTTCATTATTTTAGTCTGAATGATATTTATGGAACAAAAAAAAAAAGTTCATTCACGATTTTGTTGAGAAAGGACATACCTAGAAATTCAAACTAAATTTACTACATTGTAGAAGTCTTAAAAAAAGTTTTCTTTAATGAGCTTATTCCTTGCTTGACACTTGACAGTGTTGATGTGAATGATGATATTATTCATCCCATCCAGTTGTAATGTTATAATTTTGGTTGAAAAGGGGCATAACCTCAAATACTAGGAGATGATGTAGGATTCTGAAGTCTTCGTGGTTTCTGTCTTGCAGGGCATTGAAATTGAACCATGTTCAATTTAATGGATCTGCGTCTATCATGGCTTCAATTACAAACTTTTTTGAAAAGAGCAATACCGTCTGGAAATTTGGGACTAAACTATTGAAACAAGTTTTGTAATAGAATGAGACACAAGATGCACTGTTGTGGTGCCCAATCTTTTAGGTGGCTCTTAGGACTTGGTTTTGATTTGTTTTTTGGGACAATGGATAATAAGAAACACGATTGTTTTGTTTAATTTTTCTCTTGGTGTGGATACTAATTAAACTCAAAATGTGAAAGAGAACTACGAGCTGAGGCAATGATTATTATGATTTTCACTTAATGATACATACCATTACTATTACAACCATGTTAGGTAACTAATAATAAAAATTCAGCCAACAACATAAATTGGATGTTCTATTTCTTTATGTTTCGGATGTTCTATTTTTAAGTTTCGGATGTTTTATTTCTAAAAAAATATTAAGTTGATTGAGGTTGCTTTTGGTTTTGAATGTTCTATAGCTTTCATTATGGATGTTCTATAAACAATAATTTCGAATGTTCTATTTTTTATTGGTTGATTTATTGGTTAAAAAATTATTGTTCATCTATACTTTTTCTTACTCTTAAAGCCTCCAAAAGGGATATTTTATTGCAAATTATTAGTATACTATCGATTAATAAGTAATGCCCCAACAATGTTACAGGGTTTCAATAAAGACATAAGCATAGACGTTAAATAACATAAAATAATAAAAATAATTTACTTGCCAGCATAAACAACCATGTATCTAACTGTACAAAGAATATATCTACTCGCTAAACATTTCCTGGACTGAGTGGCACTGCAGTTCAGAACTTCAGATTTCCGATCTTAAAACTTAACAGCCTTAACTATGTTGCCCAAATGATCTGAAACACCTAGACATGTTGTGATTATATATTATGAATGATGATAAACATATTATACATGTATGTATATATGCTTTAGCTGTTGGGAACTTGGAATATCATATCAACACTTTCAGCAGTGTCTATGAATATGAGTATATACAGCAGTGACTCACTGGCTTGAAGAATGAAGAACTGCCATACCTACTATCTGTTGTGTAAGGGGTCAGGAGAGGATGGAACTTCTCTATAAACTGTCTCGAAAGATTCAGAACCTCCATCACCACCATCTTTTTCTTTCTTATTGATGCAGCTTTTCCTCCAACATGGATGAGACTTGAGAACATACTCATTCACTAGTGTCACTTTCACATATCTAGCACCCAACACTCCATCCCTTAGAACTGAAACACTCAATAGTATCATCAATAAGAGACACCCCATTTGACTCCTTGATGAACTTGACATCATCAAGAAAGGACAACAAAAAGATCAAGAATGAGATTAAGTAAGAGATAGTAGGGGGGGAAAAAAGAAGGATCTGATTAGTAGTGTCAAAAGCTAAAACAAGTTTAAGGGCAGTCTCAATTATATTAGTATTCTTAGTTATAAATGGGGGCCAGTTTTTTCTTTGTTTCCGCGAACTTCCACGTGTGAAACAC
The DNA here is from genome assembly GCA_036250425.1 of Stylosanthes scabra. Taxonomy (NCBI): domain Eukaryota; kingdom Viridiplantae; phylum Streptophyta; class Magnoliopsida; order Fabales; family Fabaceae; genus Stylosanthes; species Stylosanthes scabra. Next base: position 14,911 of record JASCZI010271973.1, read on the forward strand.
GTAGCTTTATATTAATTTTTCATCGACAATAAATCGGCCATAATGGAAACTATGCATATTTGAAAGAACAAATGGTCAAGGTCGTTCTTCACTTAATTAATTAGTAATATAATTATGGAATCACACTTCATATTGACCATTTTTCCATGCGCCGTACATAGCTAGTGCTCATATAATGAATGTTAATGTTAATCAAACTGTACCAGAAACTTAGAGTTTACGCATTAATCAATGGTGAAATAATGTGTACACTATTAGGGTTAGATACCAACCATTACATTCTTCAAACTTCAAAGTCAATTAAAACATGTCTATGATTGAACCGCAATTCCAGGATAAGACTTGGACCCCCTTCATTTAGTTTATTATATTTTGCTATTTTTTTTCATACTTAAAGTCTAAAGAGTTATACTTAATGTCTCACCCTAGCAGCCTAGCTTGTGTCACTTTCTTATAATTCAATTTTCTAAGGCTAGTGGTATCTTCACAATTTTAGCAATATAAATGTCTCACAATTTGGCAGTGGAAGGATTCAGTAAAAGGTACATGGTATCTTTCTTAGCTCACGTTTTGTTTTCTAATTAGGTTTAAAAGGTTTCGAGTGCTGTATTTTAATAAGGGCTTGTTTGTTTCTTTGGAGTTGTTTGTGGCAGCTTTTACATTTTGAAGTGTTGGGATTCGTCTTGCTTCTATTTAGCTGCAGAGTTGTGTCAGAAATTTGTCATTAACTGATTATTAAAAAATCGTTCTAATGACTTGTGACCCTGAGCTTGATTTCAATTAGCTTAACACTACTTTAAGTTGCAAAATCAATGTGTCTTGGTCGGTTCCTAATAGTTCTCAATGTTAATCTGGACGAAGTTTATTTGTCTCGAGTTTCTAAGTTTAGTTGGCATTGGCAAAAATATATTTTAAAAAAGAACTAAAACTAGTTGCATTTTTACTGTTTTTGGTACCCTAAAATATATACTATTTGAACACATTAATTTTCCAATGCAGTAACTATTTTTGGCATCAACTAGGTCAAAGACTTGTATGAGATTTAACTTTCTGCTAGGAATTGAAGAAAAGTGAAATCTAATGGGCGCATTAATGGTATTTGAACCAAGTGATTGGAAGCATAATGATTATATTTTTAGTAATTTCTGCCTAACCTGAATATTTCTACGATTTTCATAGCCAAATCATGTCCAAAGCATGTTCAAGTTTGACAAATTGTCAGCATAGTTGTGTAATGTGTAGACGTCATGACATCACATGCAACAAGTCCAACATGAGCAACATGTGACCGGACTCAAATTACGGGTATGGGAAATGTGATTACCTAATCAAAACCAACCCGATATTAGAATTGAATTGAGAACCTGATATTTCTCCAATAACTTCTATTTTGGGTGGTGTTGATTCACCATAGTTATTTTTAAACTATGCTAATTCATTATATTGTATAACCATTTTCATTAGATAACATTATTTCAATATTCTATGTAATACAACTTATACAACCACATCCCCTAGCACAAGTGGTAAGTGAATTGAGTTGCTTAAGTATCTAGTCCCAAGTTCGAATATTGGTGGCGGCATGTATGCAGAAGGGGATATGGTCACGTCAAACCCCCCCGAAAGGAACACTCGATATGGCGTAAGAGATTAGTCTAGGCCTGTCGAGCCTAGGATACCCTCCTACCAAAAAAAACATTCTACTTAATACATTGACACCGTGCACCATTGCATGGAGAATTTGGAGACTGACTTAGCAACTCAGCAACAATTACACAGGTCCCTATGCCCTATGATTCTATCAGCTTCAAACTTTGAAAATTAGCTAAATGTCTATATCGTCTCCACTCCAGTTTCTACTACATTAAGTGCTTACTGTGTCGAATTGCAAAAACTGTTTACAAAATGAGCTGGTATATTATCAGTCAAATAATTTGTGTAGTTGGAGTGTGTATTACACACCTTGCAATGTCTAAGACAAATGCTTGTAGTTCCGAAAATCACAAGTTATTCGCCTTTATATTTGCACAAATGAATGAATACAGGATTTTAATCTGTGAATTATATTTCATTGGCACTATCCACTCAAACTGATACTGTGAAGAGGTAAACCTTTAGTACAACGGCTAAACCCAGCTGCAACAGAAAAATGCCAGCAACAATAAAGAACCACCTTTCACCTGCCGATAGGATATGTGCCCGGAGATTAA
>JASCZI010271973.1:17130-28928 GCA_036250425.1 Stylosanthes scabra
AGCCAGAAATGTCGCTGACATTAACCCAGCCACAGCTGCAATCACCCACCTGAATATCTCCAGAGGCACAATGGACATACACTGCACCAAGCAAAGGGTTTCAGGGGGGTAAGATGATGAAAAATGTCAAAAGGGTGAGAAAATTTTATGATCAGCAACTTACCAGAGCCGGTATAAATACAAACAGGGAATATCCATATAGACAGAGTAGTTGGACAATGCCCGCTGGCACGGAGAAGTACTTGAGAATTACATATAGACAAAGTGGTACTATGGTAACATAACCATAAAACAAACCAGCAGACCAAGACACCAGATTAATGTCGTATTCCCATTTCTCGTGCTTCAGCTTGTGTGATATATATGTCACAAATGTGCTCATAGATGCCGCTACAAAAATTAGGGTGGTACAAATCCAGAAAGGCCCATACCTGTGTGTATTTTAAGGTGAATATGACAAACCAAAGTTACATACAGACAAGGGCATAGAAACACAGAATTCACTACTTTTACAACAAATTATGAAACATGTCCACCAAAGTCTAACAAAAATTGTTAATATTAACAGCCTCTATGTAGGAAAATAGTATTTATATGGCGGCTATAAACTACAAATATGATATTTTAATAACTAGCATGATGAAGAAAAGAAACAAAAGCCACAGATAAAATGGTAAAAAAGAAACAACTGATGCAGGAAAAGTCATGCAGGACAATAACTTTGGTCTGTGTATCTTCCTAAGGATGATCCTATTGTCATTTATGTAGGCATTATATTGGGCTATTTTACAATAAAACTTGACTTGTGAATATTCTGTGTTTTAATGTTTATACCTAGTAGATTCTAAGCCATATAATGGAATGATAGTGTAGATCCATCTTATTCCTTTTGGTCTGCTGCTCACGATCAACACAGTATTAGAATCTAGTATGTTTGGGAACCCCAACACAGGAGTAGTAGTTCCATATCAACTGGGTCTGAAATACTTGATTACCATTTAGTGTAGTGGCACTCTCCTCTTAACAATCAGGCTGTTAGGACTCAGGAGCAGTATCTCTATGTTATGTATAAATTCTTAATTGCTAAGGTCCTTTCACTATTTATTAGGATCAACAAGACACTAGTGTTTCACCAAAACAAAGTCCATAACTTATAGCCAAAACGTTAATTTGTTATTTGTGAAAGGTAATTTCCATAGTTCATGAGTTATGCAACTCATCACTCATCATTTGAGATGCTTGTTTAAGAGATATCCATCAACAACCAGTCTTCATGATGATAATGTGTCACACTAAAGAAAAAGAAAAACAAACCCAAAAGGCCAACACACTACTGTATTTTAGTTTTTGATTAACGACTTATGGATGACTTCAGCTCATAAGAGGATACCATACCAATGCAGGCCACTGCCTGTATTTTAGTTTTTCATAAACGACTTATCCATGTCTCATTTGTTCGTCAGAACTCAACCACAGAATTGACACTTAATAAGTAAAGCAAACACAAAAGTCAACTTACAAATCGGGGTTGCTAGCAGTTTTTTCAGTAAAAGTTCCTCTAAATGGAAAGAGTGAGTCGATAATCCTCTCTACAACGTCTGAAGTGTCAACATCAAAGTAGGGTTTGTATGTAGCAAGTGCAAACGTCTTAAACCACCCACTTTGCTGGGATTCATCAGCAGAACCACCAGATCCAGGTTTTGAAAATGTATCTGCACAAAACGAACGAAAATAATTTCAACACAACATTTTCCAAAACATAACCAAGAAACTCTAAAAACATTATAATGTAAACCATAAAATTACATATATACTTGAAAAACAAATGTGGATTATCAATTAGGAAAGAAATGAAATAATTAAAACACTTAAACAGAATCATAAACAGTTTACAAGAACAATGAAAACAAGCACATACCATCGGCATCACGAGGAGGCCTGGAACCACCGGTAATCTTGCCCTGTGCGCTAGATGGAGGAAATGTCTGAAGATTTGAATCTGAAAAGGAAATGAAAAATTCGGATCAGATCAACTATTATAAAATCAGGTCACAACACTTCAGATCGAACGAGAGTTGATTATCCAGGCTATACTAATAATTAATAACAGATTCAACAGATCATCCTTCCAAATTTCGCGTAGCTACGACTAGTCAAAATGCAACGAATGAGAATAATAATTATTACTATCGCGATTGAAAGTCGAATAGGTTTTCAGCGTTAGAACCTGATCTACTCATTTAACAGAGCTAGAAAATCATAGGAATTGAAATGCAATTGGATTGAGAATAGAAGAGAGAAAGCAGAGAAAGAATAGTGTACCGGCGAACTTAACAGCGACATGGCCTGAATCTGGAACCGCCTGATAAAAAAGAAAAGAAAATGGAGAGTGAGATGGCGAAACGAAACGGAAGAGTGAATGAAAGGAAAAAGAGAGAAGAATAGCACTGACGGGAACAGATCCCGGCTGGTTATCAATGGAGGTGTATTTCCCTGACATCATCTTGAAGCTCCTCCCCCTCTCTCACGCAGATCTGCCTCTCTCTCCTTCGATCTTCAACACTATCAACTTTGAACCTTCGCCGTTGTCTTTCTTGTTTTTTTATCCCTCCACCGCCAACTATCGCACTTTAGAATTTTCAGAACAAGTTTCTTTTTTCTTTTTGGAGTTTTTTTTTTTTGGACGTTGGAGTTTTGTTTGTTGAATATTAAGGTGTTAGTTTTTTCTTCGTAAAAAAAAAAGTCTAGTCAGTCTCGTAAAGGTCAATTAGTTTAGCGGGACGAATAACTTGGGCCGGGCTTATTTGATTCATCCAAAAATATTTTGAGGTTCCAAAAATTAAAAACAAATTGCATTTTTATTAGGATGAAAATTCGCATAAAACTAATTTCAACATTTTAAATTATTAAATTACAGTTTAATTAAATATATAAAATTATCTGATATTTTTTAACGACTAACTTCTTACTTGCACCTGAGTATTCAGCTTTAATTCTATGAGGTATGTATTTATTTTCGAACATAGACACCCAAAATTTTTTTTTCCTAACATATCTTCTCATATATATAATTTATTAAAAAAAACAGTTAACTCCCAGAATTGAATAAGATTTTTTTTTTTCTTGCTTGTTCATTTATAAAACCTTGTACAAAGCATGATTTAAGTATTTAACCCAAACATGGAGCCAACTCTATTACTTAGCATTACTACTTATTGGACGACGAATCTGATATTCTCCAACATTATCAAGCTTCTCACAGCATTTGAGGAACATTTCAGTTGTCACAAACAATCTAAATTCCAAATTAAACAGAAACTCTAGCTCCATCCTGTTCATCTCTTGGGTGCTAACTCCCCCTATTTGAGCATAGTAATCATTGCTAAAATACCTGCAACTTTTGCTAAATTAATTACATGGCTTTTCAATAAGAAAAAATATTAGATGAGTAACAGGTAAAATACTAAATAGTAATACCGATCGTCGAGGAATTTGACGGCAACAAGAAGGCTCGTAATGAGAAGGCGGTGAGCATTGAAAGAAGTAAGGAATCCACCATTTTTGTTGAAATATCTTTCCATGTATATATGCGCAATCACAAAACAAGAGGGACTGCACCTTGAATACTTCAAGATGCGCTCCATGTACCGTGTGATGCTCAACATTGGTGCCTTCGATCCATGGAACATTGTGATATCTTCCTTCTTCTTCTTATTGTTATTATTGTTGTTCCTCTTTGATGATATCATCACCAGTTTGTCATTCTTCTGAATTGATGTCTCCCAAACAGAGCACAGGCTAAGCAGAGCACGGGGTGGAGTAGAGGTGCCATTTTCAGATGATGCTTCAACTTGTTGTAGTGATTTGTATGACTCTGATCTCCTAGACATTGCTACTGTTGGTTATTGTTATAGAGAGAGTGAGAGAGAACGAATTAACGTATTAGATTTTGTACTGAGGAAAAGCGGTTTATTCTTGTCTTTTATTTTAGAGATACGACAGGTAGAGAAACGAATATGCATATATTTTTTGAAACGTTTCAAGTATACCCGAGAAATTTGATGTTTCTGTACTTTTAGCCGTTGATGTTAATTTTATATATATTTTATAATTAAAATTAATTAAGATAAACGATTAAAAATATAAGAACACCTGGTTCCCGGATATACCGGAAACGCTTCCTATATTTTTTTTCTAAATGTTAAAGTAATTCCGTGAGGTTGGCCCATCAAAGCTTTCATTTTCTTTCAAGTATCAATGTATTCTGTGGGGTGGATATCAGGGTGTGTATGACGGGTGGAATCAGGAAATTTTAACAAGCTGCTGAGGTCATTGGTTAAAATTTTATTTATTTATTCGGTAGTAACACTTTCATATATTCATTTATAACATAAAAATAATAAATATCAATATAAATTTTTTTACAAAATATATGAATACGGCGTTCAATAACATAAAAATAATTACGTATATTATAAAAAATAATGTATCATAATAAAAATCAAAATAAAAAGAATATGTAAAGATGCATAATAGTATATCTAGATTAATTATTATTTATTTATTTTAAACAATTTAATTTCGGGTGTCTTTAGCTGTTATTCTCTTAAATTATTGTTGGACCTGATTTCATAGTGGTTAGTCGGTACTTTCGAACCCGTGAGTTATTGGTAGCTTAGATTAACATGTACTGATGTGATTATTAATGTACCATTTTTTATTTAACTAATTTTTTTTTGTTTTAAGTAGTTCTAAGAGTGAAAAAAAATTGTAGTATTTAATTTTCATATATTAAAAATAGTATTTTAAAAAGAAAAACAAAATTGACACCAAAAGTTAGTTAATGCAATAATTCTCCTTTGTTAGAGATCATAATCACTTATTCTAATTGTCTTTAAATTTGGTCAAATTTGAAAATCAAAGTATTAACAAGTCATTAATGAATTCATTTGTTTGACCAACCATTATTACACACATGTCGATCTTCGGTTATCAGTCAACTTATAGTCATAGTGGCCATAACAATAATAGCTTTATTAGACGAAGCTACTATATATGAGACATGAAAGAATTAACTTTTCACAATATATTTTTATTATATAAAAATTATATATTAAACAAATCATCCTCAATTTTTCATTATTTATTTAAAATTGTTATTATTATTTTAATGTACTTTCTTTTCGTTTTCAAATTAAAGGTGCACCCCAATTGTTCTTGTCGTAGTGTAAAACTGCCATTTAAAACTTGTTGACTCTATCTAATCTAGGCATTAAATATAAATATGTACAAAAAGAAGTCATAAATTATTTTTATTTGTCTTTATTAATTATAAATTTATAATATTAAATATAATATACGTGTATATAATTATAAATATTAAGTTAAATAAAATAATTTTTTATTATTTAATTTTCTTTATAAATGCCATCCCCTCCCTTTGAAAGTGTCCTCTTGTAATTAAGAGTTCAACAAAAACATGGCTCTTCCTAGTCGCCACTCTCTTCCTTCATTTTCTTTGAAACAAAAACTTTTTCTAATTTTTCTTTTACTTATCTCCCTACCATCACTGATCATTGTAATAATTTCAGAGAAGAAACACCAAAAACCTCCATCATCATCAGTAGTAGTTGGCATAACCGCCTTAAGCCATGATCATAATAATAATAACAATGTTCAGGCAACAAAACCAGCTTGGTTTGATGTCATAGCAAAAGATATAAAAGAAGAGAAGATTAAGATAGGGCTAGTGAATATCCATGACGATGAAGACATAGTAGGTTCACTTCAACACCTTCATCCAAAAGTGGAGACTGTAACTGTGAATTTTGATCATGTGAATGAGAGTTTGAAGTGGAAGGATCTTTATCCTGAGTGGATTGATGAAGATGAGAAATGGGGTAAGGGCAAGTGCCCGGAGATGCCGACCACGACGACGACGGCGGAAGCGAATACTCTGAATGTTGTGGTGGCTAGGGTTCCAGAATCATCATGTGGGGTTGTGTTTAGGTTGCAATTGAATTTGGTGGTGGCGAATTTGGCGGTGGAGAGTGGGTGGGTGAGTTGGGAGGGGTATGATCCTAGGGTTGTGTATGTTGTGTTTGTTTCTTCTTCTTCTTCTTGTGGTCCAATGGAAGAGATTTTCAGGTGTGATGATCTTTTGATGCATAATCATAGTGAAGAAGGTGTGTATTACTGGGTTTACAAGCCTGATTTGAGAAGCCTCAAGCTAAAAACCCTTATGCCTATTGGTTCATGCCAGATTTCACCTGCTTATGCTGAATCAGGTACCTTCTACTACTATTCCCATCAAAATTACATCATTTGATATTTTCTAGTGAATTATTTAACATAACACATATTTATATTTAATTTTAATTATTATTTTTATGTAAAAACATTTTGATAATTCCCACATTAATATTGTCGGGATTTTCTGATAAAAAATTCAGTAATGATAAAAATTTGTGACACTAATAATTAAAGAATTACATTAGTAACTAACAAAAAAATCAATCAATAATATAAAAAAAAACTCAATTCATTTATAATTATTATTTTTTAAAATTTTTAATTTGACTACTATTGATTAACTAACTGATACCAATACTTTCTTTAACTTTAATAATCTGTATATGAGTGCAAGAATGATCCATTTAAAGTGTGTTTATTCTAAGACTTTGTTTAATATTCGATCTTCTTATAATGGGATGCTAGTGTATTTTGAATTGAATAAATAAGAGACATAAATTTATTTTTGGAATTTAGATATTTTATATTTATCCACATATATTATGTGATCATTTTTCAATTATGGTAAGCTCGCATTCTAACTTCCAAACACATTTTAAAATTTTTTCTTCGTAGTCATGATGCAGATGCCACTAACAGACAGACCTCATACCGCTTTAATTAATTTGTGCTCTGAATAAATTAAACAATAAATGAATAAACAAATATATTAAGTGCAAAGAAATTCCTGATATTTATGGAAGTTAATCTTTGTGATAATTTCTCATCAATCTTGAAATCCGCACACAACTTTCATGCTTCAACTATACCTTACTTATAAAACTGTAAAAAAAAACTACCTTAATTATAATAAGAATTAATTTCCATATAATATTATACATTTTCATATAGTTTTTGTTTTTTTTTAATTTTAATTTTTGCGTTGAGGTATAATATTTCTGTACATAGACTAAAAGTTACACATTAATTTGTATTTTATTATTTTTTTTCTAATATATTATATATACGTATAATTTTAGAAAGTTATTCGTATATCAAAACTAGCTAGTGTATATTTGTATATAAATATATATTATTTAATTTAATTTTAATATATTTTTATATTTTAAAATATATTTTATATTAATAATTAAATTATATTTAAAAAATAAATAAATTAGTGCTTGAATTTTTAATTTTGAGATAAATAAATCTCTCACATTTATTAAAAATATAATTATTTTTTACTTTTTAAAAGAATGCCATAACGAATCATTTGTACGTGCCACTATGCCAAACTAAAATCCAAACGCCACCGTGCCAAACTAGAATCCAAACACTTAGAATACCATGAATGACGTCACTTCAGTGTTGGCCCATTATTGTGTTTAGATTAGATGTAAGTGTTATCATGACCAACAATGAGGAAAATCAATGAAGTCCTTAAGTTCCAACTTGCAAGCCTTTCTTTTATGAATTTAATTTTCATGGTCGTAATTTTATACATACATCTAATAATAAGATGTTATCACATTATTAAGAGTAATTAATTTTTAAATTTATTATTTTTAAAGTCAAATAAATACATAAATCTGATTGAATAACTGTGTAAAATTCTTTATACCTTAAATTGATCAAAATTAAACTTTTTTTATTTGAATTTCAATAAATTAAGGATTAATTTATTTTTTTCTCTTTTTTTAATAATAAATCCATCATTTCAATTCGTTCGAAATTGAATTCTCAGGTAAGGAAAAATGGAGATTGAGACCAGAAAAGCAGGAGAAGCAAAATTCCAGCTCTATCTTGGTTGGCAGTACAACAAGAATAGCGTATGTCACCATCCTTCACTCTTCAGAGCTTTACGTATGTGGTGCAATTGCTCTTGCTCACTCCATCCTTCGAAACCCCGACCAAGACATTCGCGTCCCTCCCGAAACCAAAGACCTCCTCCTCCTCGCCGACGATTCCATCTCCTCCGAATCCCTAACCGCTCTCAGAGCCGCAGGTTGGAACAAGATCAAGCGCATCCAACGCATCCAGAACCCTTTCGCCAACAAATCTTCACACAACGAGTGGAATTACAGCAAGCTGCGGCTATGGGAACTCACTATGTACGAGAAAATCATCTTCCTTGATTCCGATGTTCTTGTCCTCAAGAGCCTCGACGGTTTCTTCTATTACCCTCAGTTATCCGCTGCGCCTAACGAGAAAACCATGTTCAATTCCGGGGTCATGGTGATTGAGCCGTCACAGTGCATGTTCGAGAGCATGTTGAAGAAAATCCACAAGGTGAAATCTTATAACGAAGGTGACCAGGGCTTCTTGAACGAAGTGTTCGCGTGGTGGCATAGGACGCCATCGAAGCTGAACAAGCTGAAGGTTTTCAGGTCTAATAATAATGATGAGAAGCGTGATGAGATACTACCGGAGGATTTGTACGCCATACATTATTTAGGGTTGAAGCCATGGATGTGTGACCGAGACTATGATTGCAACCGGGACAGGGAGGACTACCGTATGTTTGCTAGTGACGTGGCACACCAAAAATGGTGGCAGGTTTATGATTCCCTGCCCAAACATTTGCAATCTTATTGTGGGAATAATGTGGGCTTAGCAAGAAGATCAGATGTATAATAATGAAATGTGGGCAATCTTATAGCCATCATGAATAATGCTAGTAGATTAGAATTCTAATTAAAGTACACCTTCATGCTTATTAGCTTAATTAATTAGCTAGGGGTTAACTGAAGCGAGTAATTAATTGGCAGTTGTATGAAGATAAATACTCCGTTGATACTTATACCAATATTTTTCTTTTTATATTTGTTTTATATTTAATTATAATATAAAAAGGATAAAAAAAAAACTTATATTTATATATCAAAACGACAGTCTACATTTTTATTTCCCTTTTCCTTTTAAAGATCTTACAATATAATACACTTGCATTAATGAGATATAATTTTAGTGTTTATTCCAATACATATTAAAAATGTAAAGAGAATGCAGAGTGAAGAGAAATAAAAAAAAAAAATCATATTGTGAGCTTTTTTTTTTTTTTAAAGAGAGAAAAAGTGAATAAATTATACTAAGAGTATGTTTGGTTTAACGTTGATAAGAAGAAAATCACATTTCAGCATCTTGAACGTATCACTTTTATGTTTGACAACTTTTTTTTTCTAAACATAGAATCAAATTTGTATTCTTAAACGTACATTCCATAAAGCTATAAATTTGAGCTTCTGCGTTTAAATTTTACGTTGAAGAATTGCTTATATCATTTATTTGTTTTCCTATCCATTATACTCTTTATTTTCTTCTCTAAAAAGGAGTGCATGAATAATTTACCATCACTATGGTTCTTTAGCTAGAGGCAGTAACCAATGGTGGCATTGGTTTAGTTAATTGGGTTTGTTGTAGCGTTGATAAACGAAATAAAACTTAAAAGGGTCAAGATGATGGAATGAACAAAATCTAAATAGAAAGATCGGTGTATATTTATTTTGAATTTTGATCAATTAAATTTAATTGAATTATTTATTTTTATATTAAATAAAAAATATTTTAATTTTGAATAACATAAAAAATAATATTAAAATAAATTTATATTTAATATTTAAATAAATTTTTATTTAATATAAAATAAATAATTTAATTAAAAAATAGATATATATTTAAAATTATAGAAATTATAATATAAAAAAAACATAATAAAAACTTAAAGTTATGTCAAATCATTTTAAAAGAAAAACCTTATTTGTATGCTAATATTTTTTACACATTTATAAAAAATAATTATTATTAATCAATTGTATATTTAAATTATTTTTAATTAAAAAATTAATTTAATCATTAAAAATATACTTGTATCAAGAAAATTACTTATTAATTTTAAAATTCCCAACAAAAGTATAAAATAAAGCACACTTTAGTACTTTACCCTTTTTCTTTCCATTTCTATTCCTTTTTCCCTGAGTCGTGTTGAGTCATCGATCTAATTAAGTAATTAACAATCAGCTCCGGCGACTATGGCGGAGAAACACCGCAAGACGGTGCTTGATTCAGGGTGGCTAGCAGCCAGGTCCACCGAAGTCGAATTCACTGGAATCCAGCTAACCACTACTCATCCTCCTACTTCCTCCACTTCACCCTGGATGCAAGCTCTCGTCCCTGGAACGTAATCTCTCTCTCTCTCTCTCTCTCTCGCTTCTGATTTCGACAAACACGGCATTATTAGGTTTTAATTAGTATCATATCAGTTCATGCATTTCCTTTCATGTATCTATTGACTTGACAGTGTTCTGGGGACGTTAGTGAAGAACAAAGTAGTTCCTGATCCCTTTTATGGACTTCAAAATGAAGACATTGTAGATATTGCTGATTCTGGAAGAGATTATTATACCTTCTGGTTTTTTACCACCTTTAACTGTAAGCTGGTACGTTTTGTTCTTCTTACATTGAAATTCATGCTTTGTAGTTGTGGTTCTCTATTGGATATTTGTTTCTTTATTTTTTCGATGGATTACTTGCAGTCTAACAATCAACACTGTGATCTGAACTTCCGTGGAATCAATTACTATGCTGATGTGTTTTTGAATGGCCATGAAATCACATTGCCAAAAGGGATGTTTCGAAGGCATGCAATTGATGTCACTGATATTCTTCACCCTGATGGTACTAATCTTCTAGCTGTTCTTGTTCACCCTCCCGATCATCCTGGGAGAATTCCTCCTCAGGGGGGACAGGGTGGTGATCACGAGGTCAGGATATCGTTCAGAACTTGTTAAATCAGTTAAGGGTTCAGAATTAAGAGCCTGAGCGAGCGAGCGAGGGTTAGAGAGGAAGCAGGATTGATTATTGTGGAGTGTCTAAGTCATTCTCTTTTCTTGCTTTGCAGATAGGCAAGGATGTTGCCACACAATATGTGGAAGGCTGGGATTGGATAGCTCCAATAAGGTGACATTGTTATTACTTGATTAATGATATGGTGTTTGAAGATTAGCTTTCTGTTCCATGGACAATGTATTTCTTTTTTTCCCCTCTTAATTATGTGAAATAAAAAATAAATAAATATAAAAAGTATAGTGCATTTTTGGGTATTACATATTGACTGCTTAGAATTTGAAGAGAATGTGCACTACAAAGTGGGTCATATAAAACAAAATGTATCCTTACCTAATGCCGGTGTTGAATTTGATTGCAGAGATAGGAATACTGGAATATGGGATGAGGTTTCCATTTCTGTTACTGGGGTGAGTTGTATTAAATATTTTAGTTCATTATTCCAAAGTCTCAAGTATCGTTCTTTTTATGCATGAGAATTTGTCATTCAGACCATTTAAGTAAGCCTGTCTTTTCACCTCATCATCCTTCTCTATTCGTTGCATTGCTCTTCCTCTACCTTCTACAATTCATGGTTAAATATGCAGAACTGCAGCATTTTGTAGTTCACGATTAGAGAAATGCTATGATACTTTTTTCCATACAGCTAATGAATTTGACTGAGCACCCTTTAGAGTTTTTTTTTTTTTTTTTTTTTTTTTTATAGTTGATAGTAATTATAA
>JASCZI010271973.1:48103-78862 GCA_036250425.1 Stylosanthes scabra
AATCAATGTTAACATGCAAGAGCATCAACTATTAGTTATCAGCAAGATAAGACATGGTAACCTTAAATGACAGCTTTTCATTCCTTCTAACTCCTGTTCATTCTTTATAGCCTTTGCCAGAGAAACAGGGGAGTATCTATGTAGGGTAGTGGGCCCATCCAATTGCTCATTGGATCCATCAAAACCTTGTGTCCTAGTTTTGTGTTTCTTCTCATGGTTCTGACTATATCTGTCGCAGGAAGCTTTGTAGGCATTCACAATAGCAGCATTAACAGATGAAGTGTCCAGCCAAAGGGCAGCACCCTGTGCTGCCAAACTAGTAAAACATAATCAAGCTTAGTTCCCAAAGACGTGCTACTCTTACAATTTAAAAAACAAAAAAAGAACATTTAACAGAATGAAAGCTAATATTTATTGTTTAGAAAGCTGTCCTCGGCCATCTACAATAATATTCTTAGACATCATTTCCATTATAAAGATGTAACTGGGAGGATCGATGGAAGAGGAAGAAAAATAGGTTCTCTGATATACCTTTCAATTTCAGATATGATTGAACTGTATGGCCTCAACTCTACACCTGCTTTCTTCAAGTGATCACTCACCTCTTCAGTGATTTTTGAATCATCTATAAATAGTTTTGCACCATCAATCTCCACAATCAAGTATGCATACACAACAGGTGAATGTGGAATGTCACTGCCTCTCTTCAAAAGAAAAATGAAAATAGTCACTCTCACTGATTTCAACATTAACATTGAACATTGGGGGAAACAAATATAGAGTAAAGAATAAATCCAATTAGCTAGTTATGCTATACTCAAAACAATATGGACAAGAAGACGGTTTACAAGGTCATGAGATTGTACATAAACGACCATCAATACATCTAGCTAAAGATGCCACTCAGATACATTACCAGATTCAACAACCATGCAATTTCATCAAGCATGGAGATGACAATAGCTGAAGCACCAGCACCAGCAAGTTCTTTCCTCAAGTTTGACAATTTCGATGATACATCCAAACCAGCATACTTCAGGTCATGTATTCTAACTGGCTTATTGGGAGGCGGTGGCCTAGTATCTTTCCATATTTCATCGACAAGATTTGAATTGTACAAGTAGACAAGCTCATGGTTATTGTACGAGATGACCTGCTTAAGTTCTTCCGCAGCATCCGAGGTAAAAAGAAACTGCTTCCTTAACATTATAGAAGAAAATGATATATCAGGCACGAAAATAGTAAAATACAAAACATACTCCGACAGAATGTCTAGGATTTAGATTATCAACTATATATACATATACAGATATAATCCAAGAGCTAAGCCTAAATGTTAGATAAGCCGGTGATTCATTTACTCAACAATGTTAACATATATACACAAGCACATAGTGCTGTAACTGCAACTGTAACTGCCTTCTAACAGAATTGAGAAACTAACTAAGCTACTTGACTTCCTAGCTAACTTGGTAAGTTACATTACAAACTAATGATTAATTTAACTAACTGTGGTTACAACAACTAACTACTACTAACTATAGTTGATACTAAAAAGCTAGAAAATTTGTGGTATCTGGTTGCTACTTGCTAGTATTGAAATGAAAATGTACTGACAGGATCAATGCCGACTCGGCCGCCGGGAGGAAGGACATCATTGAGCCATTCACTGGTGGAAGGAACTCCTGGGTTTCCAGCTCGCATGAGAATCCAGCTGGAATTGAGTTGCTTCTCAGCCTAAAACAAGAGAGTAAAACAATCATTATCATTATGCATATGAAATTATGAATTAGGAAACTTGTTGTGTAGAATGGATGGAATGAGAGGCAATGAATTGAGGAACCTGGAGAAAGTATCTGCCATCAGTCCAAAGAGCAGCTTTGTCCTTGGTAACAACAGCAGTTCCAGCGCTACCGGTAAAGCCTGATATGTATGCTCTCCTCATGTAACATTCGGCAATGAACTCGCTCTGAAGATCAAAAAGGGGAATGAATTATAAATTCAATTGTGAATTGTGATTGGAATGAAGGGAGGGAAGGGTTAGTTGATGGATACCTGGTGAGCATCGTGAGAAGGGATGATGTAAGCGTCGATGGAGATTCCAGGGTTGGAGAAGAGGCGGCGGAGAGCGGTGAGCTTAGGGTCGAGCTGGGAATCGGTGGAAGAAGAGGGTTTTGTGTTTCGGAGCTCTGAAGAGGTCTTGACTTTGAAGGTGGAGGAGTTGGTGCTGCAATTGCGGATAGAGAAGGAAGGGGGACTCCTCCGAGTCCCAGATTGTGGGAGAAAGCTCGGAGTTTTGCGGCATGGTAAGGCGGCGGAGAGAGGAGTAAGGCGGAGAGGGTGGGTTGAGAGAAGATGGAGTCGCTGCATTGCTGATTTCCATTTCCGATTTCTTCAACTCAACACCATAAATACTATCTCCCTTCTTCATTCATTTTATCCAAATATAATATCTATCTATGTAAATTACTAAATCTATGTAAACACAAATAAAAACAAACTATCATTAAGGGTGCGTTTGGGAGAGACTGAGACTGGGACTGAGACTGAAATAAATTTGTGTATTGTGTTTGGTTTAAAATTAATTAGAGATAGAGACTGAGATATAGAAATTAAACTAAATTGATGGAGCAGAAATAAAAGTTAGTATTGAAAACTATAATGTTAATTGAGGGTATTTGACTAAAAAAATATTATTAAAGTTTCAGTCTCAGTTCCAGTCTCTCAGTCTCTCCAATTTGGAGGAGGTACTGAAAATACTAAAATTCTGGGGACTGAGACTGAAATTTTAGTTCCAGTCTCTATCCAACAAACACAATATTGAGTCTCAGTCTCAATACCTAAAAATAAACGCACCCTAACAGTACATGTATCTAAATTTGTACCAATAAAAATAATTCTTGAGTATATTTTTTTGTTGTCTAATTCTTGAGTATATCTTGTGACTTAATTTATTAAAATTGAAATGAAAATATTTTGAGATTAAAATATAACGTTTTAAACATTAGGGACTAAAATAGAAAATAACTCAAACGTTAGAGATCATATCAAGATTTATCATATAATTAAAATGGTTAATATTTAAATATTAAGTTATTAGTGTGTAAATAGAATTGTTGTTAAATAATTTTTAGTTGAGAATAATGCTTTTGTTCAAGTAATTATGTTAAATTTCTTTTGGCTCTCTTTCGTGTATGAAAAAAAAATTGTTAATTAAAGATATAATCATTTTTCCCAAATTATATTATACCATACAATTAGTTAAAGAATGAATAGATTTCGGGTGAGTTTGGTAAAACTTTTACTTTTCAAAAATAATTTATGAAAGTTGTCTTTTAAAAAATAGTTTTTTAAAAGTACGTAGCACGTATGTTTGGTAAAATAAAATAAAATTGATCTTTTAATAAGCACAAGTAATAACAATTTATTTGATAAAATGATTTTAAAAATTTAAAATGATCATTATAGATATAAATGTAATAATAAATGTGAATATTATTATTAAATAGGGTTATATTAGATTTTTTAATTTTGATAAGCACAAGCTATTTTTAAAAAACTCCTTTTTTTAGGTGTTTTCAAAAGCCCTTATCTTTTAAAAATTATAAATATAAATAAATTATTTTTTAATTTACCAAACATAAAATGAGATGCTCATGCTTTGAAAATGCAGAAGCCGCTCCTCCAAGAAGTTTTACTAAACCAAGCGATAGTCAAAAGAATAGCTAAATTATTCCGTAAATCTTTATAATCTTGTAATAACTTTAAATTTTAGTAATTATCACACCCACCACAAGCGTTTAAAAAGTAAAAAACACAGCTGTAATAAAGTGTAAAGTGCTCACTTCACCATTTGTTCAAATCAAAGCTCCAAACTTTGACTCCGTTCAAACACAAAAGCTTCCACCACCACCCCTGATTTTCATGGCGATAATAAAAGAAGAAGAAGAAGAAACAGAGACACAGCCACAACAATCATCGAAGACGAAGAAGAACACCCCACCACCCAAACCTCGCAAACCCAAACCTAAATCACAACTCCAATCTTCCCCATTCTCTTTCTTCTTCTACTTTACTCTTCCTCTCTCTCTCATCATCCTCTGCTTCCTGTTCTTCTCTTCTTCACTCTCCCCACAAGACCCCAAATCCTGGTTCCTCACCTTACCCACCTCCCTCCGCCACCACTACTCCAAAGGCCGCACCCTCAAGGTCCAACCGCTTCCCAACCAGCCTCCCATTGAGCTCTTCACCATTCAAGAACCTTCTTCAACTTCCACCGTCTCCGAGAACGTTCTCATCGTCCATGGCTTCGGTCTCAGCTCATACTCTTACCGCCATGTTCTACACTCTCTTGCCTCCAAGGGAGTTCGCGCGCTTGCGATTGACCTACCGGGGAATGGATTCTCAGATAAGTCAATGGAAGTTACCGTTGAAGGGATCGATGGGATTCTAGGGAGATTTTGGTATGTGTACAGTGAAATCAAGGAAAAGGGAGTGTTTTGGGCGTTTGATCAGATGGTGGAAACTGGTGAGATTCCATATGAAGAGATTCTTGCTCGCATGTCAAAGAGGAAAGTTGCTAAGCCTATTGATCTAGGACCTCAAGAGATGGGTAGGGTTTTAGGGCAAGTCATTGATTCTTTGGGTCTTGCTCCTGTTCATTTGGTTCTGCATGATTCAGCTTTGGGATTGAGTGCTGGTTGGATCTCTCAGAATTCTCACTTGGTAAGGAGCTGCTACCTTGATGCACTAAATTATATGCTTCTGTTTTCATATTACTAAAGATTTGAATATCTATTGAGTTAGAAGTTTTGTTATGTGAAAAATTGTTCCTTTTTCTTTTTTTTTTCCTCAATTTACATGGTCACTTGTTAAATATTTGGAAGAATGGACAAAAGTACATGTGATGTCTTTACACAAGGATAGTAGTTAAATTATGGGAAAATGGACAAAAGTACACGCCATTACGGAGGTTAGATGTGTCTAACGGAGAGAATCATTCGTGTATACACTTGACTCGATAAATAAATGATATGTACTTTTGTCTTCCAGGTGAAAAATCGCGCATACTTTTGTCTATTCTTCCTAAATATTTTATGGAAATCTATTTAGTATATAATTATAGCATATCTAATACTCCTACTCATATTGGTGCAACATAGGTAAGGAGTGTGACCCTTGTTGATCCTGTATCCTCAACTTCAGGGGCGCTCCCTATTTGTGTTCTGGAATACCCTGTGGTTAGAGAGATGGTGTTGGGGTTCTCTTTGGCCTTTGCAAAGATAGTGAACACGTGCTGTTCCAAGAGGATTAGAGCTGAGGATGCGGATGCGCAGAGGGTGCTCTTGAATGGGAGGGGCGGAGAAAAGGCAGTTGTTGCTGTTGGGAAGAAGCTGAATTCTAGCTTTGATATTGCAGAATGGGGTGGTTCAGAGAAACTGAAAAGTGTGCCCATGCAGGTGCTGTGGTCTTCTGGTTGGTCTAAGGAATGGAGCGATGAGGGTAATCGGGTTGCTCGTGCTCTTCCACAGGCAAAGTTTGTCACACATTCTGGAGGCCGGTGGCCTCAGGTGAGCACAAAATGATTGATTGATTGCCTTTTAAAAGAATGATATTGCTTACTTTGTTTCTGCATGCTATCATACTCGCGCATGATGTTTGTGTTATGATGATACTTTTTAATCAGGATGAAATAGAAACTCTATGACAGACTATGTAATTCTGTTTTTGTTTGTGAAAGTTGTATTCTTTCTAGTTAATTCCTGAGTTAGCTGGTTGCTGCAATGGCACTATTACAGTGTGGGGTGTGGTGAGAGTGACATGCTCTATTCATTTAAAGTTTGCTGGAGACTCAGACTTATTATAGTTTGATTGAACTTTCTAATTTTAAACTAATCAAATATCAAGTTAACTTTTCAGAGTTCCTAACCCTTAATTCATCTAGTAAAGAATCAATGCTTATATTTTGAGCTGGTTTCTTTTAGTCAGTTAATGTCGGTTTTTCCTAATCTGCGGGGAAGTGTGAACCTTATTAGTTATTAGGTACCATTTTAATTAAATAGTCTCCCAAATGATGAACTTCTTTTATATTACAACAACTTTAGCACATGCAAATTGAAGTAATTTTTCTTTGGTGTTGCATAGGATTTTCTTTTCAGTTATATTCCTGTTTCCTTTCTTATTTTTCTTGTTCTTTGAGATGTTTTAATTGAATTTGCGAATGGATAGAAACTGCATGGTAAATATTGGTTCTCTGTCCTGTCCATTCTCTATCTGCTAGGTTTTTATGAAAAGATTAGGTATTAGTGCTTCTTTCATATCCTATTCCCCGTTTGTTGCATTGTAGAACAGCAATAGTCGTTTCAAGAGTTCAAACAAAGGATCAAAATTCGTAACTGAAAGGAAAAATACCAGGAATTAGAGATGCTATGCTATACTTCATTGTAATATGTGGCATGAGGAAGAAATAATGAACATTGTTTCTGGATTTGCTAAAAAGATTTCAATTAACAAAAGCTCATATTCTCTTCTACCGCTTTCTTTATGTGTTTCCTTATCACATAAATCATCAATTTAGCTGATGATGTTGATACTCTTTTTCTTTTTTTTTTGTATCGAATATTTCAAACTAATACAATTGTGATCTTAGGAGGATGCACCGGATGAGATAGCTGAAAAGATTTCTGAGTTTATCTTGTCACTACCAAAGTCTGTGAGGAAAGTTGAGCAAGAGTCCATCCCAGAACACATACAAAAGATGTTTGATGAAGCAAAAAGTGGTGATCATGATCATATGCACCATCACCATCATCACCACAGTCATGATCACGTCCATGGAGCCGATTATATGGACGCCTATGGGCTTGGTCAGGGACATCATCATGGTTTATGAAAAGCATGATCTCTGCATTGTGCTGCAATTTTTCACACTAGCTGATGATACTCTACTTCACATTTACATGGTGTATGTCATTCCTTATAGCTGTTTATCATTTCGAAATCTCTGAAAGGGTGAGAAGATTTTGGAACCATTATACATGAGAAAGATGATCTTCTAACAAAAAGACTAGCTGCTTTATGTAGTAGATGTTTCTCTTAAGCCCTGATATTTTGTGGAGCTAGTTTTTGTGTTGGGTTTCTTAATCATGTTTTGGAGGATATTTGGTGAGATAACATTATGGTTAATGTAATTGAGATATTTTAGTATTTTACTTGTTTTAGTTTGACAAATTGATTAAAATAGATTTCATGTGTATCACTGTATACACGTTTGGTTGAAGATACCACTAATGTTGGAGTTATGAAGTCCTAAATTTTCTCTCAATTATTGATCTTAGAGTATGAGTCCTGAGTATTGAGTAATTGGTATTGGGAAGTTATGGCATATTTGATTTGCGTTTTTTTTTTTATTTCTCTGTTAGGATTTTGTGAAAAATTGATAACGAACTCTGAAAACAATAAAAATCTTATTTTTTGGTTCTATTCTTTTTCAAAATTTTGAAAATAAAAAATAATTTCAAATAGTACTTAAATTATTTGATTTAGTAAAAAAATCAAAAGGAATATATATTGTGATGGTTCCAAATAGTAAATACTGGATCAAATAGGAGGCTGGTTTATTAGGTTGATTGAAAATTACCTGATCTAGTTTTGATTGCTGAAATTAATTAGAAATGAGAATAGATCCTCTCAAATTTTTCATTTTTTTTAAAAGTAGGATGAAAAAAATATGTGAGAAAAGATGTTCAACATGAGAGATCATACTTGACTTATACAAATTTATTATTGGTAATACTAGGTGTACCATTGCACACATCTATACACACTATTTAATAATACGAAAAAATATAAACATTAGTACAAATATGCTCATGTTTATATTTTTGTGTTGCTAAATGGTGTGTACAAATGTATACAATGATACACATAGATTTATTCATTTATTACTACATGTGGTTCAATCACAGTTAAAATCTAGTTTCAACCTTGATTAAACTCTTTTTTTTCAACCTTGATTAAACTTTTTTTTTGGTGACTGACCTTGATTAAATTTTTTTTTTTCGATAAGTTTACAATCTCACATGAAACCCAATGAAGAGGGTGAGAAGGTTCAAAACAGATAAAAAATTCCAAAATAAAAATCACGATGACACCTATGTATCACAAATTAAAGCACCCAATAAATTACTAGGAGACACCTAGAACCGCATAAAACACCTACATAAAAATAAAATACACCTACATAAATCACCACTCCCATTGATGGATCCGCCCATGTTATCCTGTTCAACCACGGATCAAAATTACAGCTCCTTGTACATCCAGTTCATCACCCATTCACCCCCAAGCCCCTTACATTCCAAACAAGCTATTTCATCAGATTAAAATCTTTGGAGCCTAACCTTAAAATCTTTGCAGATAAATTACTTGTAGTTGTTAACGATGAATAAAGTTAATTTTTGTTTTGCAAACTCTATAAGCATAAGATGGAAGGCAAATGAAAGGAACAAGAAAGTAGCTGTGAACTTGTGATATAACAGCAAACCACGATGGCACTGTGTGTGCCACTCTCTGTTGATGAACTAGCTTGCTTTGTGCTGCAATCACTTTCCACTTTAATTCCCCCCATGTTCAAGAAACTGTAACTATTAATCTATACGCACTTGCTGCCATTGTTATTATTATTATTATAAAATTGATTGGAAAATATGCAAATTCAATCGACTAATTATTAAGAAAAGCTACATGTGATAGCTAATTAATTAATAGTAAGGGTAAAATCTCAAATAGCCCTTCACAATTACGTCGAAAGACAACGAGACCCTTGATAAAAAAAAAAAAAAGTATAACCCGGTCCTTGATAATTATCGCTGTTAGACACATTACTCCCTCCTTCAATTATTTTACTCAAAATATGTCTACATGGCAAATTAAAGTGATGATTTGTTCATTAAATAACCTTTATAGCTCATGGTGGTAGGTAATAGTCGAAGAATTGAAGAAAATTCCCTATAAAAAAAATGAATCCTATAAAATAGTGTTTATTGTGTTGAGATTGAGCAAATTAAGGTCGAGTTTTATAAAAATTTATTAGACTAAGTTGGTTCGTAACATAGTGTATCCGTCCAAGCTGATGTTTAACGACTAAATCACCACTTAACGTGCTATATATTCAGTTCTATTAATCTTAGATAGATGACATAGATAGAAGGATGAATTTATCCACGATGATAAATATCAGAGATCGAATTGTGATGTCTTTTTATCAGGAACCTCATTATCTGTCTAATAATTTGTCAGAGTCGGAACGGATATTCACTCTAATAGTAATATTTAACACGCTCACTGCAGACACCATTATTATATCATGTATGTAAGTAAACTCTTAAATCCAAGCTAAAAGGAAAGCTGATAAATTGGGAAATCATATTTGAAATTTTTGCCATGCATTAATTATATATATATCCGGATTTTCAAAATAGAACTTTCGTGAAAATTTTATGTGGATATATATAAGTCAAGACGTTCGATCATCAGTTTAATTTTTTTTGGTGTCTACTCATCAGTTCGTTAATTATACATACATTATCAAGATCATGATCATAATTTATTAATATTTTCCTTGATCATTTTAATCATTATTAGGACCATCCACTCCGTACGTATCCTTGAATTGAAAGATTGAATGAATGAATTATGAATGCTGACACCCTAAAAACGAAAAAGACATTGCCTCTACTTAACAAGTTAACATTACTCTCGCCTTCATTCCTTATTATTTCCATATTATGCTAGTTATCTTATAAATTTATGAACGAAATAAAATAATTTCTCACTATTATTACAAGTCAATATTTATTCAGAATATATTTTTTTAAGAATTTATAAATGTGAGACATCATTTATTCCATAAATTATTTTTGAATATTGAGTTAGGCCATTTAATATTAATTTTAATAAAATTTAATATCAGCATATATATATAAAAGTAAAAAGATTTTGTTTCGAGTGAGTAGATGTGTGTATGTGATACGTATTTGTTTTTAAAAAACAATATTATTATTTGTTTTAAAATATATGTTGAAATATAAAATATAAATTAAAAATGACAAATAATATATATATTCATACATAAATACTTGTCGGCTGATTTAATGACTGAATTTTAATAGCATTTTTGAATTATTGTTGTTATTGTGATTATTGTTGTTATTATTATTATTAAAAAAAAATTTGATAGTCATAATTAGATATATAGTTATAAGCAGTGATAAATTTTCTTATTTTGGTATTCGTGTTTATTTGTTAATTGTTTTTAGATTAAATGCATGACATTATAAATGTTAAATTTTGTTTGTCTTTATAAATGTTAAAGTTAAATATAATAATTTTATAGTATAGTTAAAGTTACCTATAATTATTATTGTTATTGTTGGTTATGACATTCTATTCTCATGGTGGTTGCATTTAAGTAGAACAGTTTATGTATGGTGGCTTTATTTAATTTTACTGGTTATTATTATTATTATTGTTGTTTCGTGCATAACATGCATTGCATGCATATGCATGGTGCGTGCTTGTGGTCCTTCCACATTTTCTCTAATCTTATCCAGCAATACTAAAATTTGAGTCAAAATAAAAAAGTAAAAATTATTTTTAGGATGGAAGCATATATAGATGTATATAATTACCTTAATATAATTTGGACCATTTCCATCACCTACTAGCGACCAAAAAAAGAGCTAATCACGTTGAATACTTCCCTAGAAGCTAAGCTAATTAAGGCATCATCAAATTAGAAAACGCTTTGTATTTTCTTGCAAATTGAAAATTACTGTATAAAACACGCTTATGTAATTCACTAATTCTCGTTACACTTTACAAGAGATCCAAAAGTAAAAGTTTTTCTTTTAATTTTCCAAAAGAAAGTACATATAATTAATGCTATAGTACTTTGTTTCTAATAACTTCTCTACAGAAGCTAAGAGACAAATCTTTAAGGTTGAAAAATACTTGAAATACTATAATTTTCTCGATACCAATCCGATCCAAGCAAACTATTAGAATCAAATGAATCTAAACACGTTTGTATAAATATATAAATAAATAAATAGTACAAGTATATTTTATTGGCCATTTCAAATTGTCAAATCAATCAAATCGTGCATAACAAATTAAAACTATTTCAAATGAGCTCGGTCAACGCTATGATGATGTGTTATGTCAATAATCCAGTGTATGACAGTTCAATAATAATGGTTTATACATTTATATTATAAAAGTAATAACAATATAGTTTATGACTATAATTACTTAGAATAAACGTACATTATTTTATAATAATCAATCTTAGGACATTCTAGGCACGTGGAAATATATATATTTGATGAGTATATATCAAATTAGTCCCGAAGAATTCTATAGTAGATATTTTGGTCCTTAACAAAAGTAAAATAACAGATTAGTCTCAATGTTAATAAATGTTAGATATTTTGGTCTCTAATAAAATTAATTATCAAATTAGTCCCCAACGTTAGTGGACGTCGGACATTTTAGTCCTTTCTTCATTTTTTTCGCCAACCATTATCAGTCCGATCCGACGTAGAATATGAAGCTGCTTGGTTTCTCTAAAGCTTAGCACAAGTATCACTTAAGGTGTGACAAGGCAACTTCACGTGTCACGTCAAATCGGATCATTAATGTTTGGCGAAAAAAATGAAAGAAAGACTAAAATGTCTGACGTCCACAAACTTGGAAACTACTCTGGTAATTAATTTTATTAGGGACCAAAGTGTCTAACATCTACTAATATTAGGGACTAATATGTTATTTTATTTTTATTAAGGACTAAAATATTCACTATAAAATTTATTGGAGACTAATTTGGATATATACTCTGTATTTGATACACCCACATGAGAATTATATGATATTTAATTTACTTGTTCAATATTTTTTTTCATAAAATATGTTGTTTATTCTTTTGACCATTGAATAATTGTAATTAATCTATGTATATTTGGATATTTTTCAAGCTTAGCTATAAGATTTATATCCATAATATGTGAAGTCATCAGCGCTTGAATGGTACATTTTGTCCAAAGTTATTTTATCAATGACATTTTTATTATTTAACTTTTGAAAGCATACATATCAATAAGTTGTAGTGCAAATAATATTTATTTTCTCTTTAATTAATATATTTTTAATATAAAAAAAATAAAACTTTAAAAGCATATGTATATCTAATTAATCTATTTAATTTAGTTCAGAGATTGGTTTGTCTGATCATTGTGTTGGCTAAAATTATTTGACATATATTAACTCCTTAATTAAATTGTAAAAAATATATACAGAAGAGTAATACCAAAAAGACAAGAACATAAAATTAACGTATTTAATTTAATATTATAATTTTATATATATAATACTTATAATTATATAGTTGTAATATTTAAAATTAATTTCAACGATATATAATCGATGAATTACTAATAAAGAAAACTTGGATTATTTTAGCTGTTTTTTTTTCCAAACATTTCTCGTATAGAATATAAGTCAATAATCAACTAGTGAAAATTTTTATTAATTGATATTTGTTCATTTTTTTTATTGACAACTTGGACCGTTTCGTAAAATACTAATGCATGCTGTATTCAATTTCATCTTTTGAATTCCAAAGCAACCAATATATATATATATATATATATATATATATATATATGGAAGTGCAAATTGGCAATTTTCTAACATAATAATAATCTTACTGAAGCATTATATATTAATATTACATGCATATCACAAGCATTATAATATTTAGGCTGCGCTTATCAAAGGGTTGACGAAACAAAAATGAGGCTGCTGAATGCTGATATGTATTGAACACTTCAATTGAATACTTTTTTGTTCCTTCCCTTTTTTTTAGTTGAACTAGTAGAAGAACCATTATAATGTTACTATAATATATGGACCACTGAGAACTGAGAAGTATATTGTCTATTTTATATATATATATATATATATATACGTTTCTTTTTGTTCAGTATGGATTTTCTTATACGTAACATTTTACATCTTAAATAATTATTAATTAATTAAGATGAACAATTATTGAATCATTTATTCATCAATTAAAACACTTTAATTTTTTTTATATTGCACAAAAATCGCAAATATATACGGCTGCCAAATATGCAACGTAAGGTTGACCGTGTACATTATAAATACTTTTTTATATTTATTTTAATCAATCAAATCATTTATTTTCGTGTTAAATAAAAAAATATTTTAATGTTAAATATTATAAAAATATAATATTAAAATAAATTTTAATTTGATATCAAAATAATTTTTTATATTTTAGATAAAATAAATAATTTAGTTAAACTTAATTGAATAAGATAAATGCACATTGAATTATTTTATATGTATATTGTCAAATATACAAAAAATAATATATAATTATTATTATATTTGGAAAATAATGTTGAAGGACTTAGATATTGTACGTGTTTATTTTGTCATTCAATAATTTTAGGTGGACACCAATAATTAACTTGTAATTTAGACATAGTAGCATAATTAATAAAGTTACATTATAATTTAATTATGCATGAATTCTTATCTCACAAAATTATGTTTTACATGAATATTTACCAAATATTTATATATCTTACTTGTATTAAAATAACCTAATAATAAAGGCTACATAAATACGTAATTTTTTTAACTAAATTAAATCCTTCTTCTTCTTATTGTACGTATCTTCCTTTTGTTTATTTTTTTCAACTAAAATCTGTGTGAATAATTTTTTATGGTTAGTTTTGGCCAACTTAGGCTCCTAAAGAATTCTTGTATTGCAATATACATAGGTTAACGCTATTTGAACAAGTGGTTTTAGCTAACCAAGTTTAACCAAATAATTTATTTCTATGCTAAATATAATATTATTTTGGTGTCAAATAATATAATAAATTACACCTAAACAAAGTTTTATTTGATATCGAAATAATATTCTATTTACTATAAGAATAAATGACTTTGTTGAATTTGATTAGCCAAAACCATTTGTTCCCATAGAATTATTGTATTTGAATTTATACTTATTAATAATTACATGATTTACATTAATCTAAAGGTTATTAATATTTTATTGAAAAACAAAATCTTCACCTTTAATTTAATGTAAATCTTATGACTATTAATGAGTAAGAGAAGATTTCTCCTCTCTATATATATTTGTCGGTATCAAAAAGATTTTGTCATAAAAATATTAAATTTTAAAATATAATAAATCAAATAAAATCAAATTGATAACATAAAATCCAATATTACTATATCTCCCAATTGATTCCAGTTTCCACATACAAAAATTGACAATTGACAAAAAAGTAAAGAAACGACCAAGAAGACATTAAATGAAGGAAGGAAAGGAAATCCCATAGGTTGTTGGATTATAGGAACAAGTGGCACCCTTCTATTGAATGCTATTAATGTTTAGCCAATAACAATCACCTATCCATTCTTCTTTTTTTCTTTTTCTTTAATAATTATATTATATTTGCTTGCCCACCACAACAAGAGCCTTTTTCCATTCTTCTTCGTTCCCTTTCTATAAATATCACAGCAATATTAATAACCACCCTCATCACAAGCATTCATATATATATATAACTTGCCTTCTCTCTCTGTGATCTCTCTAGTTTCTTATATATATTTTTATAATAATAATAATTATTATTGTTAAACATAAATAAGCTAATAAGCTAAGGAAGATTATTATTGAGATATATAAATATAAATGATGTTGAAGAAAGTGGTGAATTGTTTGGTGTGTAATGAAGAAGATGGAGATGGTGAGAAGAGAATAAGAGGGAGAGTGGTGTTGATGAAGAAGAATGTGTTGGACTTCAATGACTTCACTGCTTCAATTCTTGATCGTGTTCATGAGTTTGTGGGACAACATGTTTCTCTTCAACTCATTAGTGCCATTAACACTGATCCTGGTCAGTATTATAATCATTATTTTTTCTGAAAAACTATACATATATGTCTTTGGGGTTTTCAGGATAAAGTTTTTTTTTTTCTTCTTTATTTGGGTAGAGCGAGGATAAGCTATAGTTTAGGGTTTAGGATCCTCGCTCTATACCACTAACCTTTAATTTCTATTGTTATTATCTACTTTATTTGTTTCTATTGTCTATAATTTTTATTTTTTATTTTTAAACCGAAAGCTTGATGGATGGGAATGGGATTATGAATATGTATGTGGGGGATATCTGATTCTGAAGAAATAATGTTTGCTTTCTTCACCCCAAACAACAAGCTAAGCCAACACTTACTATTAAGTATTAACAAATAAGAAACTACAAGTCTTCAATATGGAAAGTAATACCATAGGTTACAACTTACAACAATAGTAGTAGATGGAAAAAGTTTGAGGGCCTTATATTTTAGCTTTTGTTTTTTTATTTATTAATTATTATTATTAAATTAAATATATATAATATTAGGGTATATTAGATATTATAAATATATCATTATTAACATTTTTTACATAAAATTATAGATACTATAAATGATTTATGTTATTGAAATCTTTTAAATTCCACGTTGAAAGTAATTAAAGAAACCGAAATTGCATTGGTGGGTCTCAAGTCACAACCAACAATCAATTTTGTTATTAGGAGTACTTTTTCTAAAAAAATTATGTTATAATAGTTTACAAATAATTATTGTGTAAAATAGTATTCATATATTAGGAAGAGTTTAATTTTAATACATTGATCGATTGACGTTGTAAAGAGTTTTACACAATCATCCAATTAAATTCATGCATTTATATGACTTTAGAAGTAGTATGTTTAAAAATTAATTGCTTTCAATGATGTTATAACACTTGATTAGATGCATGTGTAAAACTTTTTTACACTCACGGTGCATGGAAATTAAATTTTACTAGGAATAGAGAAAAAAAATAAAAGTAACATATGTAAAATTACAACATTCTTCATGGTATAAATACAAAATTAGTTAATTAATTTTCAATAATAATAACTATATATTTAATTTTTTTATATTCATAAAAGAAATATTTATTAAAAAACAATGTAATTAAACGATTATGTGATGAAATTAAAGTAAGAATATATGACAAAATCTATGTAAATAAAATGGACGTAGTTGTTTAGTCATTAGTGCTAGTAAAAGACAAATGAATAAAGATAGCCGTATTTGTTACACTTGCTCCGTTATTCTATTCACATTCTGTCCACTGCTTTTTCTTTCTAAAAAAATAAAAAAACGAAATGTGCAACAATTGTGACATTTCTATACCTTTTAATTAATTTTTAAAATGTTTTATTAACATTTAACACTATTAAATTAATTATTAACTTATTATATATTTATGTATAAATATATGTATTATTTTATATATTTTATATAAGAATTTAATTTCTATGTATCGTCGGTGTAAAAGAGTTTTACACATGCGTTCAATAGGTGTTATCACATCATTAAAAGTAATTAATTTTAAAATTTATTATTTCTAAAGCCATATAAATACATAAATTTATTTGAATAACTGTATAAAATTCTTTACACTATTCAGTGTATCAAAATTAAATTCTTTATACAAATAGTTTGTTTTTATAGTGTTTTTTTTTTGTGTCCAATTGATTTTTATAGTTTATCTTTATTTTATGTATATGTAGTATATTTAAATTTTTTTAGAGTCAATGTGGAAATTATATGTTTTTTTTGGGGGTCAATACAAAAAATATTTTCTCCTTTGAGGGAAAGCCATAAGAAGAACCCTTTTTCTCTTGTCATTTTTGGGTTCCCCATTAAAGTTGAAACCACCACACATTCATTTTAGAAGACTGGTTATGTTTTGCCAAATAAAGAAGAAGGAAATGAAGATGAAGATGCTGACGTGTTATATGAGACAAAAGTTAATTTTGTTAACCATTGGTCAACGTGGAAAATATAGTTAGTAGGATTTTTAATTTGTTTTTCATTTAGTGCAAAATCAATGGGCCAAGTCCATCTATGAGAGTTGAGACTATGACTAAGTTTCTTGTTTGTTGCATGACCAAATCATAACTGAGGGCTCCTAAAATATTAGAGGATGTAATTATTTAGTTAAAAAAAAATTTTTTTGATAAAAATTTATTTTTTATATTTTTTAGCGTGTTTAAATAATTTTTAATAATAAAATAAAAAATTTTTTTTGCTATAAGGAATGATTTTGTTTTTTGGAATTTACCTCCCCTGATTTAGTTAGTATCCTTATGAATGATGAAAGAGGGGCTATTTTATCCAGTTTAATTTGTATGTAGATTTTTTCTCTGTTGAGCTTTGCCCCGTTTCAATAAAAAAAATCAAAAAAATATTTTTTTCAGAAAATATTTTTTATATATTTTTTTTAAAAGATTTTTTTTATTCAAAAAAAATATATTTTCAACATAATAAATGAACAACAAAAGTATTTTTACATTATTATATCCAAAATAATGATAAATAAAAAGATATTATTATATGAGATATCCAAACATAAAATAACTTTTACTTTTACAAAAGATCTTTAAAAAAAATATAACTCGAAAATTTTTTTTTTTGCGAGAAACTCGCCCAAACAAGCCCTTAGTACTGGTGTCGTGGTTTGTACTAAATTCAGACAAAAACACAGAGAGAGTACAAAAAAGTGAAAACTATTTAATTTAAAAAGTGAAAATGATTTGATGATATTTTTTCAATTTAATTTTAATACAGAGTCGTGTAATTATATTAAATTTTTAAATGACTAATAATGATGTTATATAATTCTGATATAATAAAATATTTTATATAATCGTTTAATCTCATCTATACTTATTTACAATTTTACATTGATTAATGTAAAAAGATTATTATTTTTACTGGACCATTTGTTTAATTCGAAATATTCTATTTACTAATGAAATTATTAATTTATTATTACAATTGCAAATATTGAAGGGAATGGATTGAAAGGAAAACTTGGGAAAGCAGCATATTTGGAAGATTGGATTACAACAATCACACCCTTAACAGCAGGAGAATCAGCATTCAAAGTTACGTTTGATTGGGATGAAGATATTGGGATACCTGGAGCATTCTTAATCAGAAACAATCATCACAGTGAGCTCTATCTAAGAAGCTTGACACTTGAAAATGTTCCAGGTCATGGTGATATCCACTTCATTTGCAACTCTTGGGTTTACCCTTCTGATAAATATGCAAAGGATCGCATTTTCTTCAGCAACAAGGTAAATCTACAACTACAATCTTATGTCATGGGAAGTGGATCAGATGCTTCGTGGTATTAGTTATTTCAGTATTTTTAATCGCTGATTTTAAATTGATTTTAATTATAAAATATTTTATGATAAAAATCAACGGCTAAAAATACTGGAACACTTAATACTATGAAACACCTGATCCGCTTTCTATGATATGTATATATATTTATAAGGAAGGAGTAGTGTTACGAAATCAACATTAGGGGACCAATAGGGAGCCAATAAGTATAATTAGAAAAATAATGAGTGGTAAAAAGGAAAATAGAAAAGAGGGATAATGAGTGGTAAAAAGGAAAAGAGAAAAAAGGGAAAAAGTCTATTGGCCACATATTGGCTAACAAACTAAAGGCTTCCTAAACTTTCTCATAACTAAGTATTGTGTTGTTGATGTATTTATTGTTATTATTATTTCAGACATATCTTCCAAATGAAACACCAGAGGCACTTGTTAAGTATAGGGAAGAAGAACTTGAATGCTTAAGAGGGCATGATGAAAAAGGGAAGCTTCAAGAGTGGGATAGAGTTTATGATTATGCATATTACAATGATTTGGGAAACCCAGATAAAGGTCCAGAATATGCTCGTCCTGTTCTAGGAGGTTCTACTGAATATCCATACCCTAGAAGAGGAAGAACTGGTAGACCACCCACTAAATCAGGTTATGATTCTCTATTGCTTGCTTTTTAGTTTTTCCTATCAATTTTAACAGTAGCCTCTCTTATTCAGGTGATTGATATTGTCTAACGTTTTGATTCACAATTAAGTCAATCAATAATTCTTTTGGAGTTGGAAGGCATACTAATACTTCTCTACCTTTTAATAAAATTTGATTTAGAACGACCATAGAGAACGGAAAAAAAAAATATTATATCACTTGTTCTTTTTATATGGCAGAAAAAGAACGGAAAAAGAAAGATGTTATATTATTTGTTCATTCGGGAGAAAAGAATGCAAAATTTCTCAAAGAACTCTTATTTGGATAAATTATATATTTAAATTTCAAGAAAGACTAATTCTTGATGAGAAAGTACTAATAACCGACAAAAATTAGTCAATAATCAATCAATTTGTATTTTTTTAGAAACAGAACATATGAAACCTAAAAGAATAAAATATCTAGTTTAAGTTGGCTGATTTTGGTTGAATTTTTATTGGTTGCCTATCATTACTCATTATGAAATTAATTTTGATCCAATATTTTAGAAATGGTAAATTATCCCTTGAACAAGAGAGGGTGCGATAGTTTTAATTATGTCCCTGTGTCTGTTGGAATTCTAATTTTATGTTGTTATGTTAGCAGATGTTAATACTGAGAGTAGATTGAACCTTTTGATGAGCTTGGACATTTATGTTCCAAGGGATGAAAGATTTGGGCACCTGAAAATGTCAGACTTTCTTGCTTATGCATTGAAATCCATAGTTCAAGTTCTCAAACCTGAGTTGGAATCCTTATTTGACAAAACACATAATGAGTTTGATAGCTTTGAAGATGTGCTTAAAATCTATGAAGGTGGTATTGAGGTTCCTGAGGGCATACTTAAGGACATTAGAGATAACATCCCTTTAGAGATGCTCAAAGAAATACTCAGAACTGATGGTGGAGGGTTCCTTGAATATCCCATGCCCCAAGTGATTCAAGGTATTTTATATGATTCTTATATATATATTTTCCTGAAAAACCATGCATTTTGTAAATCAATGCTAGAAAATATTGCCATTCTTAATTATTTGGAGCAGAGGATAAGTCTGCATGGAGAACCGACGAAGAATTCGCGAGAGAGATGCTAGCTGGTGTAAACCCTGTCAATATTAGTTGCCTACAAGTAAGTTAATTTTGATTAATTGGAATCATTAAGAATAATGTGTGGTTTATGCTTAATTAACTAAAGAAATTAATTGCAAGAATTTCCACCAACATCCAAGCTAGACCCTAAAATCTATGGTAATCAAACCAGCACAATAAGGAAGGAAGACATAGAAAACAACCTAAATGGACTCACTGTCGATGAGGTATTTTGAAAGATTAATTTCAGCATCAAAATTTTGTGAATATTGCATCAACATTATAATTTTTGTTTCTTAAACTGGTTAAATAGGCAATTAAAGAAAAGAAGCTATTCATATTGGATCACCATGATACATTAATGCCATATGTGAGGAGGATTAACAGCAACACTTCTACAAAGCTTTATGCCAGCAGAACAGTTCTTCTCTTGCAAAACAATGGAACTTTAAAGCCATTGGCCATTGAGTTGAGTTTGCCTCATCCTGAAGGAGATCAATATGGTGCTGTTAGTAAAGTTTACACACCTGCAGAACAAGGTGTTGAAAGTTCCATTTGGCAGTTAGCCAAAGCTTATGTAGCAGTAAATGACTCAGGCAATCATCAGCTTATTAGCCATTGGTATGATAATAACTTTATCAAGTTAAATCAAATACAATGAAAATTTGTTCAAATTCTGATATATGTTCATGTTTCATACATATATAGGTTGCATACTCATGCAGTGATTGAGCCATTCGTTATAGCTACAAACAGACGGCTTAGCGTGCTTCACCCTATTTACAAGCTTTTGCAGCCTCACTTTCGCGACACCATGAATATAAATGCGCTCGCGCGACAAATCCTCATCAATGCCGGTGGGATTCTAGAGTTAACAGTCTTTCCAGCCAAGTATTCTATGGAGATGTCATCTTTTCTTTATAAGGATTGGGTCTTCCCTGAGCAAGCATTACCAGCAGATCTTCTTAAAAGGTATGAGTGTGTTTGAAAATCATCATAGAATTACTTAACATGTTCAATTCCGAAACATGTTAGTGCAACACAAGAGTTACTTACAATAATAACAGAAAACTGATTCTCAAATCATAATAAACAACTTGTTATCCTTTCTTTCAGAGGAGTAGCTGTTGAAGATTCTAGAGCTCCACATGGCCTTAGACTAGTTATTGAGGATTACCCTTATGGAGTTGATGGACTAGAGATTTGGTTCGCCATCAAGACATGGGTGGAGGAATATTGTTCCTTTTACTACAAGGCGGACGAGACAGTTAAGAAAGATGAAGAGCTTCAATCTTGGTGGAAGGAGCTAAAGTCAGAGGGTCATGGTGACAAGAAAGATGAGCCTTGGTGGCCGAAGATGGAAACACGCGAAGAGCTTATCGAAGTTTGCACCATTGCTATATGGATTGCTTCAGCACTCCATGCTGCAGTTAACTTTGGACAGTACCCTTATGCAGGTTACCTTCCGAACCGTCCAACCATAAGCAGAAGATTCATGCCGGAGAAAGGAACAGCGGAATATGATGAACTTGTGGAGAATCCTGAGAAGGCTTTTCTTAAGACAATCACAGCACAGTTTCAAACTCTTCTTGGTATCGCATTGATAGAGATCTTGTCTAGGCATTCATCTGATGAAGTGTATCTTGGACAAAGAGATAGTCCTAACTGGACAAGTGATTTGGAGCCATTAGAAGCATTTGAGAAATTTGGAAGGAAACTAGCAGAGATTGAGAAGAGAATTGTGAGCATGAATAATGATGAGAAACTCAAGAACAGACTAGGACCTGTTAAGGTGCCATACACATTGCTTTATCCAACAAGTGAAGGTGGATTGACTGGAAAGGGAATTCCTAACAGTGTCTCCATTTGAATAGGCTTCTCTACTCTCTTCTGCTTTTCTTAGTTCCATGTATAAATATAATTTACTATTTGTTTATGTATTTATATCATTATCTTCTGCTTTTGTTAGTCCCATGTATAAATATAATTCTTTATTCTATTTGTTTATGTATTTATATCATTATCTAGTGTAGAGTTTCTTTGGATTGAAATAAATAAATAAATATTTTTCCCTTCTATATATCTATCTATCTAGTCTAGTATATAGAAACCAAATGGCAGTATGGCACCATGTAAAACCTGCTGAGATTTTTTTTTTAAAGTACTGTTTTGCAAGTGAGCTTCAAATTTAACTTCCTGTCCAATTGTTCAATTTTTAATTGTAAAACTTGTTTGAATCTAATTAAAATTTTTGAAATAAAAAATATTAGAAATTAAAATAGGATTTGACCCAAATGTAATTTTTTTTTTTTGGGCATTATCCAAATGTTAGGTTAAAATAGAATTTTAGTTACATAGCTGAGAAACTGGGTTAAAGATGGAGACAGGTTTAGTTCCCAGGTCGGGTTGGGCTTCAAGTACCCGGGTTCTTTGTGGAGAGGGGAGGTATGGGCCAGCCTGTTGGCCCAACCATAACAAAAAAATAAAGACTTGTTCTACTTCTTCAAGTGATATACTGATCTTGTATTCGATTACAAAAAAAAAAAAATACTGATCTTGTATTCTAGTCTAGCATATTCTGACTTCTTACCGCCAAAATAATAAATGAACTAAAGAAATTCCCCCCGCGTTCTTCGTCCTTTGGAGAAGAATTTTTGAAAGGGAAAAGAAGAAGAAGAAGAAGAAAATGACGGATTCGCAGTCCAATTCGGAGATTTTCAGTGTTCGGATCGTCTCCATCGACTATTACATGGCTCCGCCGATCCAAGGCGCTGATATCTGTTACAGCAGCTTCCACGGTACGGTACCAAAACCACAACGAATTTTAGGGTTTACTCTGCGTTTCAATTTTTCATAGCGTCTGTATCGTTGTCATAAAGTAGTTGTTTCTTTCGCTGTTTGAATTTTGTGAACTTAGGTGGAAAAGTGAAGGAGGTTCCTGTAATAAGAGTGTATGGTTCTACTCCTTCTGGCCAGAAGACTTGCTTGCACATTCACCAAGTAAGGAACCGGATTTTCATAATTAAGTTTCATATTTAGTTCCATTTTACTACTGAGTGGAACTGCTTGCTTGAACTAACGTGTTTATTTTTCATGCTTCACCGTTGTTTCTGTTTCTTTATACTTTATGATATGTTCGGATTATATTTTGAATTCAAATTGAATATTGGTATTATATTTTTGTAGGCTTTGCCTTACATGTATGTGCCGTGTTCGGATGTACCACTTCAACCAGACCAAGAAGGTGATGGCAAATTAACAATTTGTGTATTTAGTGGCCCCTGTTTAGTGTGTTTGTATCATTCAAGGTCAATTTCAAGCATCTCCAACATTTGTGCTCCCAAAAAAATAGTGACTTAATTCTTGGAATGCGATTTTTTTTTTGGTATTTCACAGGTGATGCATACACGTATAAGGTTGCTGCTTCTCTCGAGAAAGCCTTGCAGGTATACAGTATATGTTAGGATTAAGATTAGATTAGAATTCACAATTTTATGCCTTCCTTTTATTGGTGTTGTTTATATATATGGTCCTATTTAATGCGTGGCAACATCAACGTTTTCATTTCAACTCTTGCAGCTTAAAGGCGGCCTTGGTTCAACAAGGCAGCATGTGCATGGCTGCAGCCTTGTACGAGCAAGAAGATTATATGGTTACCACTCATTTGAGGAGTTATTCGTGAAGATATATCTGTATCCAGATATATTTTATTTATTTATTTCTTTTGCTTTTACAACATGTTTTCACATGCACCGTTGCATGACATGCATATGCCACATGCTTAAATTATGAGAAGCTGTCTTAGAAAAAACAGGGATGCCTTGACTGGTGGTTAAGATATTATCCACAAGATGTCTCTCGTGCTGCTAATCTTCTCTTGGTATTGCTTCTAAATGTTACTTTTGCCTAGAATGTTACTTGTACCTTAGTATCTCTTCTCAGGATACGAAGAATTTTGTCCATCAATGGGAAGTATTTTTGAAACTAGTATACATTAGTTTGATGATATGGAGAATTAACTCTCATGATGACTTTTCCTTTCCAGGCTGGTGCTGTTCTTGACAAATGTTTACAACCTCATGAATCCCATATTCCCTATATTCTTCAGTTTTTGGTATTCTCTTTTATATGAATTGTTATAACTTGGTAGGCTTGACTAAACATGATAACATTTTTATCTGATTAAATTAGCCAATTCCGTATATATGGCTTTATCCACAACCACATCTGGCTGCATTAACCTGGCAGTTTTTCCCCCCTTGTTTTGTTAGGTTGATTACAACTTGTATGGCATGGGTTATTTGCACCTAACAAAGATGAAATTTCGCCATCCCATACCAGACTCTCCTCACAAGAAATCAAGTATTTATAGCAAGCATATAATGGTGAGTTGATAATTGATATTCCTTTTTTACGTTGTCAAAGTGCCCTTATGTTACCTACCAAATTGTTGGCTGGTTTGTTTATATATTTCCCTACTTATGTTTGATATGTAATCTTTTCATTAGGCAGATTCAGGTGCTGATATATGTTTGGAGTCAAAGATGTGGATATCTTCCACTGTTCCATCTGATTGGATGTGGTCATCTGCTGGTGAATTTAGTTCTTCATCAAAGGATAAGCCTTACTGCCCTAAAAGGCAAAGCACATCTGAGCTTGAAGGAGATGCTACTGTAGATGGTTTGTTTGGTTTGATGGCCATACTAACACTTTGAAACTCAAAATGCACATACACACATTCACTTAAATATGTAATGCTCTCTTCTGCAGAGATTCTCAATCAGCAATTTATAATGTATTCATCACTCTCACAAACATGCTCAGATGTGAAAATGGTTCAATCACTTGTACCAATATGGGAGGTAGATGATCAGTCTCTCCTCTTATTTTACATGTTATGTTGTCTAGTTCTTAGCTAAATCAATTGGCTTATGTTGCAGGAACAGCAGAAAAGGACTGGAATTAATGAGGCTACTATGCCTCCTGACCCTGGAAAACCACTTCCAGAAGATGTTATGAAACTTCTTTCTGCTGGTCTTGACTTTGAGAAAAGACTTTTTGAATTATGTGGTGAAGCTGGAACCACCGTGTCTTCAACTCCTTCTCAGAAAGAGTTAAGGTTTGTGAGCAATAATTTTCGCATGATGAAAATTTTGGTTAATCTTACATGTGAATCCTGATGATGCTGATGGAGAACACTTGAATTGTCTCAGAGAAACGGACATAATAGGCTCAGCATCACCACCATGTTCATTAAATGAGGCCAAAATACATGAAGATGGGTCTGATAACAGCTTCAGTTTGCTACCTGTGGACAAAATGCATTCATCTGAAATAACTGGAAGTTTGGACATAAAGGCAAGGAGTCATCCATGATTTTCTTCTACAAATGAATTGACATTATTATTCTTACCTTCCTTTTGAGGAGATAACCTTTAGGTTTTGTGAAAAGTCTTTGTTCTGCTGTTGTTTTATCTAAAAAATATTCTTTGATTTATATCTATTTGATTGAGTGGTGCTGAAGTGATAGATATGTTCAACCATTTTTTTAGCTTCTGTTTTGTTCCCCCCTTGGTTTCAAACAATCTACTCTATTGATAATTTGATATTATGTCATGCATTTTCCCATATTCTACTCTTTAGGCTGCAGAATGGGAAGCCCAACATCTTCTTAAGTGGCTTGCAACTTCTCAAGCTGCAGAAGATATAAATTCCGATGATGAACTTGTTTGTGAAACGATGCTGAGTCCCCTGTTACCGGCTGCCACGATTGATAAAATGGTGGAGAAGGCTAGCATGCAATATGAGAGTGAGTCCCAAAAGGAATGTCAGGATATTCTAGATTCAGTTGATGATATGCTTGAGTTGAAGTTTTCTAAGCAAAAGCCTTCTTGTTCAATTGATCACAGTGATCCTATTGAAGTGTCAACTAAGATTACATTACCCCAAGTTGATGGTTCAGCTGATGATGATTATTCAATTCCATGTGCTAGTTTGGCTGGAACCTCTTCTGCAGCAGAGAGAAATAGTGAATCCAGAAGGCCTTCTGAGTACCATGTCAGGCACAGCACCGATACAGCCGTAGTTAGTAAAAATAAAAGGAGTAAGCAATGGGGGTCTTTGCCTTTTTCAGTGGCTGATAAGGTTAAATGCAGCAGAGATCAAGCTAGTTTGCAAGTGACTAGCCCATTTGAAAGTCAAAGTGGAGATTCTACGGACTCTGATAACGGGTTTAGAAAGAGTACTCGTATTACAAGAAACGTGGGCAGAACTGTTTCAGAATCAAAAGAACACAGATTTGTTAACTGCTCTTTGCGGGACTTGATGAGGCGGAAGCGATCCTTTCGAATTGAACAAACTGAATGCGATTCTGGAACATCTAAAAAGCTTCTTTTGGACAGGTGTGAGGGACCGAATACCTGCCGCTGGGAAAAACAAATGGATTTGAAAAAAATTCAAACCAACGAGGAAGAAACAAAACCACTTAAAAATTGTGATCTTAAATTGAGTAATCATGATAATTTAGTGTGTCAGAAACTCCCACTTCCAGATGGTAAGGATAGTTTCTTACAGGCTGATATGCAAAGGGATGAATGTTTTTCTGAAAATGAAAATGGGGCTCCAGAAGAAAGTGAGCTGTTAAGGACCTCTGAAAATCAAGGTTCTTTAGTGTATATGTCAAATCCCTGTCCAGATGTTCAGTTATTGACAACAGATACCGATCATAAAATCATAGCTCTTGAGAGGTGTCAACAAACTTACTCTGCAGCTTCAAGCAGTGTACAGAACTCATCCATTGACGATAATGTCTTATGCAAGCATAATTGCATGGATCAGGATTCTCATGGAATCATATCTTTTCCGCAACAAGTGTTGCTTAATGACAGAGTTGATAATAAAAAGCATGGTGTAGATTTACTGGGTGAGAAGACTATTGTCTCGGAGCCTATTGATGATGACCTGAAGGATAAACGCATGAAATTAACTGAAGTAAATGTAGCTAAGGAAACCCCCTTGACTGACAAGAATCTTGAAAATCTTTTGCCCTTGCCAACCATGTCTGATTCCCATTCACATTTGGATGAGGAAAGCTGTGATGAAATGTCAGGTTGTAACTTTACCTCCTTTAGCCTTGTGTGTTCTTGTTTCCCCCCTGCATTTACATTTTTGTGCTATTTCCATTATATACATTGGAAGGGTGTTGGGTCCTTTTCTATTCCAAAAACAATGTGGTGAATGGGTGATCCAGTCTCGTGTCTATTGGTAAACAAGAGAACCTCTGTTGAGCTAGTTTATGTGTTAATACTAACTATTAGTAAGTTATCATTTATTAGGTATTTATGTCAGTATCCTTATCCTTAAGATATATACATTTTGCCTTAGTATTATCCCTATGAAGTATGTTAATCTAATGTAACTAGAAAGTGAGCCTTCTTTGCAATCTCTAGACTCAATTTTAGTATGTTGTTTAAAAATTCCCATGTAGTGTGACAAAGATTGGTTGTTGTTGACTTCATTATGTTGTTTCTTCTTGCATTTTCTAGTATGATCGTTTGGGTTGTTTGATAAAACTTCTGACTAGCTTTTGTTTATTTCATCAAGGGAATGGTCCTGATGTTTTTCTTCCCATTTCCACAAAGGATTCCCAGAAAGAAATGGAGACTTGGAATAAATGTGTTACAATTAAAGCTCCTCGATCTCATGGGAAAAAGGATGTTGCTATTCACTATCAAAATGATGGCTCTCCCCTGTACCTGTTAACACCTAATATTTTGCCTCCATCTGTAACCAGTGTGCAGAGATGGCTATCTCTAGATGAGAGAGGTACATACTAAAAGTCTAACACAGAGAGCGTTTCATACATGACAAACGACTTTCTTTTTTTACTTGTCTTATTTTCTTATTAAAATATACTAAAGAAAAGAATGAATCCCTCATATATGAAGGTATACCTTTTTTCTTCTTTATAAAAAATCAGTTTGAGTATTGAGAGAGATATAAGTGATTAAATGGAAATCTTTT
This sequence comes from Stylosanthes scabra, assembly GCA_036250425.1. Taxonomy (NCBI): domain Eukaryota; kingdom Viridiplantae; phylum Streptophyta; class Magnoliopsida; order Fabales; family Fabaceae; genus Stylosanthes; species Stylosanthes scabra. The sequence goes on from JASCZI010271973.1 coordinate 76,232, forward strand.
TGGAATTCTGTCAATTATTCTTTAGCCTGTTTGTTGTAATGATTATGACAAGGGGATACCATATACCTTTTCTAGTCATGTTAATTTATGCTTGACTTGGGCATATTTCAGATCACACAAGTCAAGAAACTGATGTAGGGGCCAAGGATGTGCCTGAACACACTTCTGGACCTACTCTTCAGCCTAAGCTTTATGATGATAGTAGTGCAGAAAAGAAACCACCATGCAATAATGGAGGACAAACAGAAACAGTAAAGGTGAGCCTGGATGGTTCACAGGATAATTCTCAGATATCAGGCCCTATGAGGAGATCAAATTCTACCCCTCTGAGTCAAATCGGGTTTCGAGACCCTGCAATTATTGGATGTGGACAGCAATTGACATTACTCAGTATAGAGGTACTTGGATAATGTTTTTCCTAAAACTTTCATACCTAGAAAGTCATGTATACTTTGTCTAGTGTTCTTCATCATCTCTGGAATCTGCATGTTAGATTCTGATCCGAACAATTTATTTTGCTAAATGAATCTCAAATAAGGCTGTTCCTACAATTCACCGAGAATTAGATGCTTAACTTATTCCTATACACACAAAAGCATTAGATAGTCAATCACTGGTTATGCTTTAAACGAGATGGAAGTGATAAACAACCATATTAGCTGACTTTGCTTTTGCATCAACATTGGTAGGTTCTTGCAGAATCAAGAGCAGACCTTTTACCTGACCCTCAGTTTGACGCTATCAACATTGTAGTTCTTGGTTTTCAGAATGATTGTGATTCTATTGTCGAAGTTCTCGTTCTTTTGCATAGTAAACTTCAACCTTGTCAGAGGTATGATATTGTCTACCTTGCGTCACCCTTTACTCATTTCCTTTATTTTTAGTTTTTGGTAACAGATTTTATGCTCCGTTATATTCTATATTTCTTACAAGTTAATCTCATGTTTACAAAATTTAAAATCATATTTCTTCTTTTGGTTTCAGAAGTTTTGATGGCTTAGCAGGCTGCAAAATGCTGGTCTTTTCTGATGAAAAGCACTTGTTAAAGGAATTTATAAATATCGTTTCTTCATCTGACCCTGATATTCTGATGGGTTGGGATATTCAAGGGTATTCTCTTGGTTTCCTGGCAGAAAGGGCTTCACACTTTGGTCTAGGATTACTTAACAGTTTGTCACGAACTCCATCTGATTCATGGGTTGCTTCTGAAGATGTGAAAGCTTCTGAAAAAGGTATCTTGGAATTAGATGACCCAGATACTCCTAGTATAGATTGTTGTGTACAAGAAAATTCAATAATTGAGGATGAATGGGGAAGGACACATGCAAGTGGAGTTCATGTTGGTGGCAGAATTGTCCTTAATGTATGGCGGCTGATCCGTGGAGAAGTTAAGCTGAACTTATATTCAGTTGAAGCTGTCACTGAAGCTGTATTGAGGCGGAAAATTCCATTCATTCACAACAAGGTGCTGACAAGATGGTTTTCAAGTGGTCCTGGTCGAGCAAGATATCAGTGTATCAAATATGTTGTAGAAAGAGCAAAGCTGAATCTTGAGATCTTAAACCAACTTGATATGGTATGGTAGCATGACAAGTTTAATTCCATTATGAGGATGTTCTTGGTGAAAATTTATATGCTGATGGATTGAGTACTTGTTTTGGCTATTTTATTTTACTTTATTTTTTTTTCTATTCAGAGTTTTATTTTTAGCTTTGTTTTGGCACGTAAAAATCTCAAAACATGTTTGCAATTTTACATATACTTTTCTAGTTGCTTATGAGTTAGTCTAAGTTTCTTTTTTCAAAGATAATAGATGATGATACAGTAACAGATTCTTGTATATTTGTGAATCTATGGTTAGGTTTAAAATTTCCAAAAATAAGTTAGGTTTTATTTTTATGACTTTGATATCACTAGTTTGCAGGTTTTCCTTTTTTCATAGCTATTTTTCTTCTGCAGGTGAATCGGACATCAGAACTTGCTCGTGTCTTTGGCATAGACTTTTTTTCTGTCCTGTCACGTGGTTCACAATACCGGGTTGAATCCATGCTTTTGAGGTTGGCCCATACACAAAACTATCTTGCTATCTCACCTGGAAACCAACAGGTCTGTATAAAAGTTTCCCATCCTCTTGTCAATTGTTTATGATCTTATTGTAAAAAATGAGCACATTCTGGATGTCTTCTCTTCTAAGCTTTCAATGTTGAGTTGTTACTCAGTCCACTTGTGTGTTTGTCTACTTGCCTTCCTAAAATGATGCGAATTGTGAGTTTGCCTTCCTAAAATGTTGGTTTCTTGACTGAAATCCAAGTGCTTAACTGCTCATTGCTGTCTCATTTAGGTTGCTTCTCAACCTGCCATGGAGTGCCTGCCACTAGTGATGGAACCGGAGTCAGGATTTTATTCTGATCCTGTTGTTGTATTTGACTTCCAGTCTTTATATCCATCTATGATAATCGCATACAACCTTTGCTTTTGTACATGTCTTGGCAAAGTTGTAGCTTCGAAGGCTAACACGCTTGGGATCAGTTCATTTTCACCAGAGCAACATGTTCTTCAGTATTTGAAAGATCAAATTTTGCTCACTCCAAATGGTGTTATGTTTGTACCTTCCAAGGTGATTCAATCATT
>JASCZI010271973.1:78872-108281 GCA_036250425.1 Stylosanthes scabra
GTTTCTATTAAGTAGGCATAACTCAGTTTTCTTGGCCCATTTACTCTTACATTTTTTTGGAGTCCTGGATTTAATGTTAACAAACCTGCTTGATTTTGCCAGAACTGTAAATTGCAAAAGATAGGGCTAGTTTATGGTTAGTTGTTTATTTGAAATCCGTCTGTACTTTTTCTAAAGATATTTTGTCTATTGACCACTGTGGCCTGTTTCCTTTATATTCCATCGTACAAATGAAGGAGTCTTGAACTTAATAGCAATGGAGCTGAATGAATGACATTTACTTGATATATTAACTGTAAATTGCTTAATATTGTGGAACTACTTCCTGTTTAGTTGATCACACTGTATGAGCATTTTGTTCCATTTCCTCCTCCCTTCTTTTGTATGATAAACCTAGAAACCTTTTTGCATAACTCATTTATGGAGAGTATGAGGTAACTTAATGTCATTCAGGTTCGCAGAGGTGTGCTTCCCCGCTTATTGGAAGAGATCTTGTCAACCAGAATAATGGTGAAACAAGCAATTAAAAAACTGGTCCCCTCAGAGCAAGTGCTTCAGCGGGTATTATCATGTGACTTATAATTTAATAACTCCTAGTTGTATATTTTTTTTTCTATACTACTAGTATAATAGTAAAGAACAAAAGGATCATATTTTGAATCTAGAAATTTCTGAAGATAAGTTTAGAAATTTCAAGATTATTTTCTAAATGAATTCATTCTATATTTTGCCTTCATAAGTTACTTAATTGCATCTGGCATTTGTATCAAAGATGTGGTTCTCCTGTATTCATTATGAGATAGAAATCACCAATTAGTACAATTTTTCTTTCAGATATTTAATTCAAGGCAGCTTGCATTGAAGCTCATATCCAATGTAACATATGGTTACACTGCTGCTGGATTTAGTGGTCGCATGCCTTGTGCAGAACTTGCAGACAGTATTGTTCAATGTGGCCGTAGTACACTGGAGAGGGCCATCTCATTCGTAAATCTACATGAAAACTGGAATGCTAAAGTTATTTATGGAGATACTGATAGGTATCACTGTACAATCTAATATATATAACCGGGATTGGGAGAGGTTTTGGTACATTTTTTTTTTCCGGTTATTTATGAGATTTGAACCTTTATTAAGAGAACAAAGTACTTACCATTTTGGCCAATTTACATTTGTTGTTGTTACACAATTTAGGAAATAAATAAATAAATGGATTAGTGTCTATTAATCAACTAGTGTCTCTAATTAGAGTTAATCATAATAACCTCTTTTGAGATTTGCCTAAATGATACTCAACTGTTCTCATATTGCTATAGATTTATTTGGGATCGGAGGTAATATATATATATATATATATATATCCTACTAGTATTTTAGTTCTAAAATATGGATTGATTAGGCTCTTTATGTTCATCACTTTTTAAAGGTTCTTGGTTAGAATTGCAAAGGGAATGGGTTCACGGCGTGCTCTTTTGAGCTGATATATTTTCTTTCCTCCTCTTCTTTCCCTGTTTTCTTCATAGGTTTTTCACCTTTCTCTTTCCTTTTCTTATTGAACTGTTCTTTTTATGAAGAACAAAGAACCTAAAGTATTTTTCTTTACCTCTCTAAAATAACTGCTTAAATTTTCAAAGACATTCTCCATGACAATCATATAAAAAACTATATATATTATTCATGATTATCCTCTGGCTTTGCATCATTATATTGTGATTGTCATCAAATGTTTAAGATTTCTGTTAGTAACTGCATGATTGCAAATCAAACTTTTTCATTTGTTAATTCTTATGTCTTCAGAACCTGTCTATTTCTCTCATTAATTGTTTTTCAAGACTAGTATGTGCATGAGTTATGACTAGTTAGGAATTAGGTCATGCAAGTGATGCAACAATTTAATGTTGCGGAATTCTATCTGTTGTTGAATTTAGCATTGTCTGATTTGTGATTGTTATTGCTTTATGAAGAAATGATTAGTGAAATATTAGGGCTGAAAAGAAAAACAGTTTGATAAATTTTCTGTTTTTCTGCAGTATGTTTGTCCTTCTTAAAGGACGCACTATCAAAGAATCTTTCCAAATTGGGAGTGAGATTGCTTCGGCTATCACTGCTATGAATCCTAGTCCAGTTACCCTGAAGATGGAGAAAGTTTATCAACCTTGTTTCCTCCTGACAAAGAAGCGATATGTTGGCTACAGTTACGAAAGCCCTGAACAAATTGAACCTGTTTTTGATGCTAAGGGTATTGAGACAGTCCGGAGGGACACGTGTGGTGCAGTTGCAAAGATACTGGAACAGTCTCTGAGATTGTTTTTTCAGCATCAGGATTTATTGGAGGTATAATGACATCGATGAGTTGGGACTCCGTTTTCAGTTATCCCATATTTTTAGTCTTAAGTAGCCCGAAGTCGGTGCAAATCCCATGCTTACAAGTTACAACCTTTATTTGCTGCTTGCAGGTCAAGTGTTACTTGCAACGTCAGTGGAAGAGGATACTTTCTGGAAGATTCTCCCTGAAAGATTTTATCTTTGCAAAGGAGGTTCGTTTGGGTACCTACAGTGGAAGGATCTCTTCACTTCCTCCCGCTGCAATTGTGGCTACTAAGGCAATGCGATCTGACCGTAGGGCAGAACCACGATATGCTGAGAGAATACCTTATGTTGTAATCCATGGTGAGCCTGGGGCCCGCCTGTCTGATATGGTTGTGGATCCACTGGAAGTGTTGGCAATTGATTCTCCATTTAGAATAAATGATCTATATTACATTAACAAGCAAATAATACCAGCCTTGCAGCGTGTCTTTGGCCTTGTTGGTGCTGACCTGATACAGTGGTTTTTAGAGATGCCCCGCCCCTTAAGGGAAGCATCTGTAAAGAATAAGTTCTCTTCAAATTTCCAGAGAACCAGAATTGATTATTATTATCTCTCGAAACATTGTATAGTATGTGGCGAGTTGGTCCAGGCATTAGCACATTTTTGTAGTCGATGTTCCGAAAATGAAGTAGCTGCTGCAACAGCAGTGATTAGTAAAACTTCAAAGTTGGAGCGAGAGATGCAACATCTTGTTGCTGTAAGTATTTCTTTTTAAAATTCTCATCGTGTTGTGTTAATCCTTTTGAAATATCATAGTCTCATGAGGAAGAAATTGCTCGAAAATGATAAGCTGCCTGCGCCAATGTAGTTAGTATGGAGTTTTAGTTCCTCTGATTTTTTTTCTCCTCTCCATTAGTCCTCTGATCATAGCTGTGTTTTTTCTGTTACAGATATGTCACCACTGTGGAGGTGGCGATAGGCTACTCGAAAGCGGGGTGAAGTGCACGTCCATTGCATGCGAAGTGTTCTATGAGAGACGAAAAGTTCAGAAAGAATTATTAGCTGCCACTGATGTTGCTGCAGAGAAAGGCTTCTATCCGAAATGCACGGTAGAATGGTTCTAAAAAGGCCGTGATTCTTGAAGTAAATACTGTAGGGTTTGACTTTAGTTTGGTAGGGGTCTGCTGCTGCAGGCACTGTATATATTTTCTTGTGTAACTGTAATAACTGTATGTGTATTTTCACCTTCATTTCTCCTTGAGTTGTAAATTCTATGTCAATTACATGTAACCTAAAAGAAACGTACATTTGTTCTTTTTGTAATCACCGATTTGTAAAGCTCACAGCAGAATAAATTAACAACCAAATCATACATTTATGTGCTTTTCACACTTCGTCGATTGTTATGTCATTTGCTTATGTTATGTCATATAAAAATACATTTTTTTAGAAATATATTCTGTATATATATTAAAGGAGAATTTTACAATGAAAAGATTTTTTAATGATAAAATAAAGAGATATGTATAAGAGTATTTTAAAAAATTTAAAAAAATAAAATGACACATTTTTTTTATTGAAATGAAATATAACTGCCTTTTTTATTAAAAAAAAATCTATTTATTTATAAGAGTGATTTTTTATTTTTTTATATTTTAATTTTTTTTTACCGTACACCATATATTATTACCATTTTTTTACCTAGTAAAAGAAATGTTCCTGAAACAAGAAATATTCAGACCTCAGTTGGCAGGTAATGTATATAGGGTTTAAGCAACCTTGCAGTATGAAGATTTTGTGAGGATGGGGGTTATAGTTTGCACTTTGCAGTGAAGTATCATTTTGGACTGAGCTGAAACTAATACACACTCCATTCTAATGGCTTATGGCCCTTTTTCTCTTCTGTTAACCAGACGCCTCTTAAACCCTAAACCCTCTACTTTTTCACTCTCTCATCTTGTCACTCTCACCAAACCATTTTCAACCTCCCAAGACCCTAACGCAAAACCCTCTACCCTCTCCGCCCGCCTCAGCTTCGTCTTCGACCAAATCGACGCCATCGAAAAAGAGCGTTCCGAAAAGCATGAAACGCTGCAACGCATTCGAGCTTGGCGCCAATCCAAGAACCCTCAATCCCCTCTCAACGACACCGTTCCTCCCAGCTCACAATCAGCTGAGGATGAAAAGCCTAATTCCGCGGATGCAGCTGCGGCCGACGCGGCTGTGACGGCGATGACTCCGGACGAGGTGAAGAAGGAGGTAGAATTGGTGCATCCTTGGCCCGAGTGGATCCAATTGATCGAGAGGTTGGTGCACCAGAACTACTTCGATCACAGGAGGAAGGATGAGGATAAAATGGTCCAAGATGCAGGGTTCGATGCCGCGGGCGATGTTGCTGACGATTCGGATATTGATTTCACTAAGGATTTCAAAAGCGTTCATGAGGCTTGTCTCAATTTTGGGAAAGACCGGTTCGACATCTTGAGGTAATTGAATTGACTTTGAAGTGATAATTTTCAAGAATGTTGAGTGTTGTTTAGCACAATTTATATGTTGTAGTTGTTAGTGCTCTGTTTTGTGAAACACTATACTAGTATAGCTGTATAGGGATGTTGTTGGTGTGGCGGAAACTTCGCAGCTGTTACTTAGAATCACAATTGCTGAAACAAGTGATTGATTACAGGTCCTTGTCGAGGAAGGATATTCAGAGTTTGGTTGGTTTTGGTTGCCCCAATGTGGACAAGAAGGTGGTTTTCTCTGCAAAACTTCTAAGGAAGCATGCTCACCTTGATGAAGGAGATGTGAGTATGATTTTTCTTGTTAGTTTTCATCTACATGGATAGAAATTGTATGTATTTATGATGATAAATTCATTCATATCAGGTCTGTAGTTCCTGCAGTTTGAGAAACAACTGTGATAGAGCATATCTGCTAACAAACAAAGAGGATGAGGCGCGGACTCTCGATGTCATGCGGGTCCTACTGACTTTTGGTTTTGATCCTGTAAATGGTCCAGTCACAAACAAGTCACTTTTAAAGCAGAAGTCAGTCAAAACTGTGGTTCGGAAATTGCTTCATGAGGTTGTTAAGTTGAGCTCTGTTCCTATTGATCCAAATCTCCCTCCTCCAGTAATTAAAAAGCCTCCTCCAAAAGTGAAACAACCTCCTCCTCCTCCAAAGAAACGTGTTGGAAGGGATGACGTTGAGATGAAAAAGGGGGATTGGCTCTGTCCTAAGTAAGTTATCTTAATATTTGTAATTTTCTTTCAATAGTGAACACTTACTTTACGACATCATTGCAAGAAGTTTCAAGTGAAGTGTCCTTATGAAATATTCTTATGTTTTGCTTATGCTTGGTATACTCCCTGTGTGAACTTCCGAACAATTGTTTGGCATGCCTCTGATTTGCATCATAGTAGATTTGTAGTATCTGCAGACAGAATTCTTGAAGCTGATTGGTTATATAGTTTACTTTAGCTTCTCATTTTGATAATTGAAGATATATAACCTATTATAGAATTTGACTAGGATCAATTGGATGTGATTATGTGAAGTTGTTTGTGTGAAAATAACATGAAGCTGTTAATGTTGACTGAAGTTGTTGAACACTTTTCAGGTGTGATTTCATGAATTTTGCAAAGAATACCATATGCTTACAGTGTGATGCCAAGCGGCCAAAGAGACAGTTATTACCAGGAGAATGGGAATGTCCTCAGTAAGTTTGAACCTCTCTCTCTCTCTCTCACACACACACACACAAAAGAGGCGACCATATTGATGGTGTTGAAAGGAGAGATTGACTTCATAGAAACTAGGCGGATTGTATCTGTTTTGACATTAAAATTGAATATTATTAGCTTGTGTGATTGTTGCTTAACAAAAATCTGATGAGGCTTATATGTCTTGTGTAGCTTATATTGTTGAAATATTGAGCTTGGCTTTCTTTTGTCTTGCAGGTGCAACTTCTTAAATTACAGAAGAAACGTGGTATGCTTTCACTGTGAGTGTAAACGACCACATGATGAATTTATGGAGAGTCAAATGCAAGATACGAAACCCAGTTCCAAGCCAAAGTTCAATAAGGTCAGCCGGCCAGAGGTTTCCAATGCCTGGAATTTTGATTTTGATGACAACGAATCAGATGGTGCAGATGTTGCTGCTTTTGAGTATGCAGATGCTAAAGCTATAGATGAAGATTTCCGTTCAGATAATCTTTCTCGACAGGGAAATTATAGAGGGTGGGAAGGTGATTTTGGAAAAAACAACAGAGTGCAAGGGTCTCGTGATGAAGAATATGCTAATCCTGCTGCTCTTAAACCCGGAGTAGGGTTTGATGATTTTGAGGATGAGGATGATGATGATATAGATAGCTATGAGCTAGAAACTAAAACTCATAGTAGTAGTAGTAGTACAAGAGTGCAACCATCTAGAAATCACTTTTCTGAAGTCGAAGGCTCGTCAGATTTAGACGATGTTGAAGACACATATGATAAAAAGCATGCACGTAACAGAACAGGTTCCAGAAGAAATGTAAGATCAAGAGGTCCATTCTCTGATTCTGAGGATGATGAACTTTATTTGGATACAGACAAACGGGCTATTCATTCCAATTTCAAATCTGGCCATTCTTATAGTGCCAACCAGAAAATAAAGGGCAGAGGTCCAACTAAGAAATTAAGCTTTGGTTCTGATTCTGACGAAGATGATGCTGGTGCTGGTTTATTCTCTGATGACGATGATGACTTAAATGATGTGTATTCATCAAGGAAAAATAAAGGGAATAAACATGATTTTTCTAGACCAAACAAAGGAACTAGGCATGATTCTGGTAATAGGAGCTTTACTGAATACAGGAAGTCTGGTTCTACTAGTGGCCGCTGTGCAAATAAGTTCAGAGATGATTATGGGGGGTCGTCCCAACAGTCTTATCGGAATGGTAGAGGGTCACAGGGTAATGATCGTAGTTGGAAAAAATTTGAAGATTTTGATAAATCTACTTCCTATGGAAACAGTAGAGGGAAGTCTTTTGGTAATGGTAGAGGGCGTCGAGGAAGTGACCGTAATTCACTTGAAGATTTTGATAAATCTACTTCCTATGGAAACAGTAGAGGGAAGTCTTTTGGTAATGGTAGAGGGCCTCGAGGAAGTGACCATAATTCCCTTGAAAATTTTGATAAATCTACTTCCTATGGAAACAGTAGAGGGAAGTCTTTTGGTAATGATAGAGGGCCTCGAGGAAGCGACCTTAATTCACGGAGGTTTGAAGACAGGGCGCGCGGCACAGGACAGTTCAATAAATATGGTATGGATGAGGAGGATTTTGGTGGATTTAGAAATAGTAGGCGGGTAATTGAAAGATAGCACCGGTAGCTTTCATGAACAAAATTTTGGGACTGTGTTCATCGTTGCACATAACTGCTGCTGCTCCCCAGGGTTAATTCATGAGATCATTTCATGTTAAAATTTCATGGAAACTATTGGAAGTCACAACCTTGGGAAAACTTCTCCTCGTTCAACGTATCTTGATTTACACATTGAACATTATTTAGTTTGTGAGTTACCTGAAATGTTTTCAATGGCGGCCAAGTTATCTCTGCATGACTCTGTATTGCTGTTTGTCGGCCAAGTTAATCTGCTTTGCACTCAATTCCAACACATCTTTGTAATGGCAGCCTGAAATTCTGCTTCAAGTCGTGCCACGGCTACCTCCAAACATCTATGGGGGCTTTGTTTTTTTGCTGGGCATCTATGGAAGTTTCAAATGTTATACACTTCATGTAATAAAATCATGTTACATCACTTCAAGCGGAACAAAATTTTCAAAAGTTACTTTTAATATCTATTTTACTTATTTATTTATTTATATATATAAAAGTTGATACACCTTCTATGCTATGATAAGAGATTGACAACTCATCTATTATCTTATTGTCACCTAAGCTTTTTTTCCCACTTTGTAATTTTTATAGAATTTTGAATTTTTTTTTAAAAAAAATATACTCTCCTCATTCAATATAATCCACTATTACTAACATTATCTTCTAACTAATGTTAATAATGAATTCATAACCTAGGCTAGCATTATCTTTTAATTAATGAATGAGTAATTTAATATATTTTTTTATATTTTATTTATTATTATTATTATTATTATATATATAAAAGTTGATACACCTTCTATGCTATGATAAGAGATTAACAACTCATCTACTATCTTATTGTCACCTAAGTTTTTTTTCCACTTTATAATTTTTATAGAATTTTGAATTTTTTTAAAAAAAATTATACTCTCCTCATTCAATATCATCCACTACTACTAACATTATCTTCTAACTAATGTTAATAATGAATTTATAATCTACACTAGCATTATCTTTTAATTAATGAATGAGTAATTTAATATCATTTTTTTATATCATATAAAAATTGATACATAAATTTTATAATAAATATATACTACAAAATGGTAATGAGCATATACTATATTATTTTTATAATTGTGTCATGTTAATAATCATACTTAGATGTCAATTTTATAATTTTTCTATATAAATAAATAATAACTTTTAATAAAACAATGATGCAAAACTTTTATCAATCTAATAAATTATATTTGATATATAATTAATATCTATATAAAAACTATGATAATAACAATTTTTTATTATAAATATTTAATGTGTATATTATTTAATAGTAACGATCATGTTTGCTGTTATTTTTTCATTATTTATAGTCTGTCAAATGAATTGCTAAAATTATTTTCAAACACCATTAACTTCTAACTTCTAACTTTGTATATATTATCATCTACCATCTACCATGATTAATAAGTTAAAGTTCATTCATAATTTTATGCTATATTTTTTTTATCTTCATTATCAATTATTTTTCCTAAATCTTTCTTTAATTATCTTCAAATACGGACAACTAAAGAAAACCTTAAAATTATATTATAAAACATCATTCTCTTTAATAATTATTCATCCAACAAATAAATAAGATAAATAACACATAAAACACACAAACACATCCTAATTAATCACTCCCTCAAGTGAAAAAGATTTATGTGTTTCAATGTGTTTATGTGTACACCTAACAAAATCATAAAATAAATATAAACGTTACATATATTAGTCTTAAATAACATTAAGAACAAAACTAAAACTCACAAGCCCCCATACTTTCTTTACTTGTATCAATCTTTTCATTTCCTTAGATAATACTTACGCAATAACATCCTCATTTTGCTCTCATTCTAAATTTTTATGCATCTATTTTTAGATTGTGCACTCAATTACTCTAAACATGCTGCCGCTAACACGCCACTCTTAGCAATGATAATTCCGCAACATCTTATGTTGTTATTTCTTCAATCCTGATTTAGTGTAGATTTTTAAGTTTTTACACTTTTATTTTTTAATTTAAAAGAATATTTTTTCATGCTAATATTAAAGTTGAATTAACTAGATCAATGTTAGAAAGTTTTGAATATATATCAACCAAAGCAAATTAAATATAAAATACAAAAGACTAATTTTTATTATATTTTGTTATATTCATTTTAACAAGATCTATGTCATGGTTTTAAATCCTTTAAAATTATAAAATTTATTGTTCTTATACTAAAAAAGATTTATGGTTTGTTCTTAAGAAATTGAATAATGGTGATTAAAACATAAGAATATTGTCTTTTGTTATGTCATGTATTTTAATTCGTGGTTGTGATTTTGGTATAATTTATAGATGGGATAAGTATATTTTTAATCATAAAGGTTTAGGGTGAAAATCAAATTGGTCACAATTTTTTTTTTTTATCAAAATGGTCCTTAAGCTATTATTTATGTTTAAAATTATCATTTTTACCGTTTTGCCCTTATCTTTATTAATGCCTTACCTTTAAATTTTCTATAATCACACTCTACCCCTAGCCTCCTTGTGTTCATCTTTTTCAGCTTTCCTTATCTGAAATCTAAAAATTCTTATAGTTTTATCTTCTTGTAATGTGTTTCACTTTTCAATTTGCAACTCTATTACTTATTAATTTGATTTATTTCCTTGCTTGGTGTTTTTTTCTTTTTTCTATGTGGTATGCTTCTTTTTCAATTTTCCCCCAAATTTCAACCCTAACCTTCATTCTAATTTTACCAAAAACTCAAACAAAAGATCTAGAACTCCCGCACACAAAGAAAGATAAAAAAAAATAGAGAGGATGAGCTCCAGTTACATGGGAGAGAAGGGAGAGGAGGACGGCGCCGGTGGGGCTGGATGCCGCCGTCGCCTTCGCCATCGCAATAGAGAGCAGGGGAGAGGGAGCCAACACGGTGAATAGAAGAGAGAGAAGGAGAAGGGCACGAAGATGCACGAAGGTGACAACGCCTTTGTCGTTCGAGCTCACCGCCGCCGAAGAGGAAGGGAGAGTCGTCGTCACTGATGCTGTTGGTGCTTGCTACCGCCTTTGGTTTGAGACAGAGATGGTGGAGGGTAAGTTTGAGGGAGAAATCAATTTGTATCTAGTAATTCATTCTCTGCCCATCATGTGTGGAGTTTCATTTTTTGTTATTTATTCTCTTGTTTTGATGTTTTTGGAAAAACTTTCAACTTTCTGTGTCCCATGAAATTTTTATCTCCAAAAATAATTTTCATCTTTCAACTCCAAAATAATTTTCATATGCGACATGTTTTCTTCTTGATGTCTTCATACTTTGGTTGAATCTAATTTATAAAATTGGAGTGCAGGTGGGTGAATGTCCAAGAAGCAGTGTTATTTACTTTGTTTTGAGTCTCTAACACCCTATTTGGAAACCCCTTGGAATTCAATTCACATGGGAAGTGTTTGAAACAAATATTAAGTAAAGGAGTGCCTATGGAATTGAACTCAATTCCATTATTTCCCCCCAAAACCAATTCCAATGTAAATATGTCTGATTTGGAATTCCATTCCATTGGAATTCTACTAAAAACATAAAATATCTAAAATACCCTTATACCTAATTACTTCATTCACCCACTTCCTATCAGCCGTAACAACAACACACTCTTCTTTCTTCACGTTGTTTCTCCTCTGCCACATGTTGGTACTCACATTTCTCATCTTCTTTTTCACGTTGCTTCTTTTCTTCTCCTCTTCAGCATCAACAGTAAGTTTCTCTCCTCTCACTTTTATATTTGTACCTACTAGGTGTTAGCTTATCTTTATATTTTTTGTGATTTAATATATATTTTTTTAAAAAAATCATATGTTAAACTAAAATTGTTTTAGGATAAAGTTACTATAATTTTTTAGTGTTAATTTTATGAGCATGCACCTGAAAATCTAGATTGAAGTTTAATATATCCAATTTTTTTTACTCAGTGAAGATTAAACTTAGTCAAAGAGTCAATTTTTTTAGGTAACATGGATGAATTTGATGACATAGAAATTTTAGCTATAGTTGTGTATGCGGGTTATTTAGCTTGTATAGAATATATAAGGCAGCATATGAATTTGATTGAAAGACCAATCGGTCAACCACAACAATATAATAGGGATGAAGTGCAAGGGGAGTTGATAGCTCAATTAAGAGCACATTATAACTCACGTTCCATCTGTGAATCCATCTGTTATTGATACTTCATCTTCCAAAGGTAAAAAACGAAAAACAAGTGATATTAATCCATCACAACTTGAAGAAATTTCTACAGTCATGAAAGAAATTGCACATGCTATTGTCAATACAAGGCCGCGTGTTAGGCAGACTTCTGAACTATTTGAAGCAATTAGGAGTTTGGGTGTACAAGATGATAAACTCTTTGAAGATGTAGATTGGCTTGCTGAGCATCCTACTTCTATTGATGTCTTTTTTGGATGTCCAGAAGAGTTGCGCCTAAGATGGTTGTATAAAAAGTTAGGTTGATTTAATGATTATTAGTTTCACAAAGCTAGTGGGTTTATTATGTAGAAACTCTCGGTGATATTTTGTGTTTCTTTTATTTTGACAAACAAATACTTTGTTTATGTTGCATGAATTTGCTTTTGTTAAACTTTGAATTAAAATATTTGCGAGTTGCTAGTAGATGAATTTTTTTGGTGTTATTTATTATTGACAAAGTCACAAGTTTATAATGTGAGTGGTAAAATCTAGTCTATCATGCAAATATGTGTGATATATTAGTTAGTATCTTTAGGTGAATTGTTTGGGATCATATAAGTGTTGCTTGAATTATAGTATTTATATTTGTATGTATTGGTGGTTGAGTTTTTTTTTAGTTTAAAAATTAGCATTTTTAATTATGTCATATAGTATAATAAAATAGGCATATTTATCATTTAAATATAATGTAATATGAATAAATGGTAAATTTGTCTAAATATAACATTTCAATTCCATTGATAAGTATTTCAAACACTGAAATTCAATTCAATTCTGTACTTTTATTAATTCATTCCAAACACTGGAATTCAATTCAATTCTTAATGGAATTCAATTCAATTTCATAACATTAAAAGTTTCCAAGTGTTGTATTGTCAATGATTTGGAGTGAGAATGAGAAAGAGAGAGTGACTGCAATGGCAGAAGAGGTGGAGGAAGAGAAAAAATGATTAGATTATAAATATGTAAATTTGTAGGGGTTAAAATATAATTTGAAAAATATTAAAATAAACTATGTGGAATAAAAAATATTATAGTGAGGGGTAATTTTGTCCAAAAGGATGATTTTGAACATAAATAAAATCTTTGGGATCATTTTGACAACAAAAAAAAATTTGTGACTAATTTGATTTTTACCTTAAATCTTTATGATTAAAATCATAGTTATCCTTTATAGATATATTACATTCTTATATATATTTAGTAATATTAGTAGCTTTAGTGATAAAATAAAAAAATCCATTCAAAATTTTTCTATTGTTATGTAAAAACATAATAATAATAATACAATACATATTAAACTAATATAATTAAAATACTATCTCAACTTGAAAAAAAAAAAATAACATTATTTTTAAAATAAAATTTTTAAATACAATAATTATACACAACTAAGTGATTTTGCCAACCAAGCTCCTCTCCCACACGCTCGCTTTCCCCCTTGTGTTACTGCGTTTTTTTTTTCTTCTCTTCAACACATGAAGAAGCGGTGGAGAACGATGATGACAACAGCGATGATGATGACCACGATGACAGCGACAACGACGGCGGAGGAGGAGGAGAAAGTGGTGGAGCAGCAGCGACAGGAGGTGAAGGAGGAGCAGTAACAGCAGGAGGAGAAGAAGAAGAGGATGGTAACATCATTGTCAATAGAGAAGAAGAAGAAGATGGAGTACATTTGAGAGGTAACTTTTTACTTTCATTCAAATCTGTTTCTACTTTCATTCAAAATCCGTTTCTATTTTATATGAAAATCTGTTTCTCTTTTCTATGAAAATTCGTTTCTGTTTTCGTGACCCAAACTCACGCCTAGGCGTAAACAAGACCACGCCTAGACGTGGCTCCAAATCCGTTTCTGTTTTTCATGAAAATCCGTTTCAAGTTTTTATTCAATTCCGTTTTCTGTTTTCGTGAAAATCCAAATCAGTTTTTATATGAAAATCCATTTCTGTTTTATATAAAAATTCGTTTCTATTTTATATGAAAATTCATTTCTGTTTTTTCATGAACATCCAATTCAGTTTTTAATTATCAACATCAACAACAGCAGCAACAACAACATAAACAACAACATAACGTGGAGGATGAGGAGGAAGAAAAAGAATAGAAAATGAAAGAGGAGGAAGAAGAAGAAGGTTATGAAGATGGTGGAGGCAGCAACAATCACGGCGGCAGCATCAACAACAACGACAGCGGCAGTAGTAACGATGATGACGATGCAGTAGAAGATAGAAGGATGAGGAAGAGGAGGAGGAGGCGGAGGCGGAGGCGGAGAAACTGAGTTTACGTGTTTGTGGTTTTGAAATTTTGGGAGAGTGAGTTTTGGGCATGTAACAGACGCGCCGGGTGAGAGTGGGAAAAAAACACTTGGTTGAACTTGATTTGGCTAAATACTTGGATATATAACATTACTATTTTAAATAATTATATATTCCTTTCGCGCAACGCGCGAGTCTAAGTCTAGTTTTAATATAATTTTCACAGCATTCTTACTTCCTTTCTAGGATGTAATTTTTTTATATGCAGCAATATGATTAACTTGGTTAAACTTTAGTTTTACAAAATAATGAATACATCATCAAATCAAAATATCTTTTTTTTTCAAAAAAAAAATCTTAAAAAGTAAAATCCCACTAAAAACCAATACAATATACAAAACAAAAAATCTTAAACCTAATCTATATAGATAGATTGAGATTGAATTAAATTTATTATTGTGTTTGGAATGTTAATATTAGAAATTTTAATATTGAGTGAGAATATTTGAATAAAAAAAAGTTATTAAAGTTTCCGTCCCAATTCTCAGTCCTCAAGTTTCTCTTAATTGGAGATACCCAAAATATTGAAATTTTGGGGACTGAGATTGAAGTTTCAATCTCTATCTAACAAATACAATATTAGGTCTTAGTTTTCCAATTTCAATTTCAATAACCGGCTATTTTAATCTCAAGTACCCTTGTTTTTTAAACTTATTTATCAAATTCTCCTGTTTTCAAACAATTGATGCAGCTACTCTTATTTGGCCACGGTGACAGCTGACTTTTTTTTGACTTACTGACTCGGAGGCGTCTTTGCGTTTAGTGAAATCTACTTGGAGGTGTGGAAGCGGCTAGCACATCCCTATGAGATGACGTCATTAACAAACGTGCATTCAGGGTGGAAACAACTTTGCGAAAGACGCTTCTTTATTGAAAAATGCTGACACCATAATCAAACGAGGGCAGCTGCGTCAATTGTTTGAAAAAAGAAGTATTTGAGAAATAAGTTTCCAAAACAAAAGTACTTGAGTAAAATAGTCTGAATATTCCTAACCAAACACTACCTATAAGTGGTGGAAAAGTAGACTTAGGTTTAAAAAAATCCTACTTCTATACAGATTACGTTTAAAAAATCCGATAGTATTTACAAAAAGCAAATCATAAGTGGTGGAAAAGTAGAGTTAGAGACTAGAGAGTGAATATGAAACGTGTATTTATCATCGAAGTCAAATACTCATATCTTAATAAGTATGAATTTAAAATAATAGGAAAAAAATATTTAAAATGAAAAAGTTAAAATTAACTAAAAAAAAATTCGAGTTTGATAAATTAATGTTTGCCTCTAAAGTTTGGACTAAGTCCTAATATCATCAATAACATTTAAACATTTTATTTTTATTTTAAATATTTTATTAATACCGGTAATCGTTGTTAAAGTGATTTGAGAATGGAATTGAAGGAAAAATAAGAAAAAGAAACATATAATAATAAATGAAAATAATATTTTTGTTTTTATCCTGACTAAAGAATAAAAAATAAAATAAAACGTCCAATTTTCAAACAAAAATTTATGATATATTAAAAATGAAATTAAGTTTAAATGTTAAAAACTAAAATAATATTTCCCCCGAGTTTTAGTGCCTCAAAATAAGAGTTATGCTAGGTGTACACCAAAATCAGCCACTAAAATCAGCCACCAGTGTATAATACACATTGAAATACAAAATACACATTAAAAATGAGTTAAACTACATATGTATTTTGTATTTCAATGTCTATTATACATGGTGGCTGATTTTAGTGGCTGATTTTGGTGTGCAAATAGAATTATTCTCAAAATAAATATGCAGCGCAGTAGCGCCTATTTGGTCAATGGTGATGGTGGGGACAAAAAAGAAAAGTACGGGGTTAAATTGATAATAAGCAAGAAACTTGGGGGTGTAAAGGAAACCTAATTTAAAGATGCAGTACCAAAATTTCAAATATAATCCTCTAAAACGACAACCGGAACTTCCCAATGAGTCGCACAATCAAGAGCGTATAAAACACACACCTAGCTACGTGTAGGGTAAAGAGTAGCCTGATACGAAGGTGCATGGTTCCGGTTCTCCATAGACCGTCTTCCACCTTCACGATGATGAAATCAATGACACACGCACTGCTTCAAACAAAAATATAAATAAATATCATTTCAATTTTCATTGCATTTTGCATCCCCCTAACCCAACCCAAAACCCAAACCATATATTGGTTTGAGTTTCCCGGCAAGAACGCCTCATTTTTTTTATCTTTTTTCCTTTCTTTCATTCTCATTCTCTCTCTCTCTAAACCCTGTCTACCATCAACCTTCTCTCTCATCTTCTCGCATGCTTCGAACCCTACAAAACGATGAGAACCGCCGAGCCAAATTTCACTTCCCGATCTGTAATTTAGGGTTTGAATCTCATGCAAACAAGAAATTTCCACTGATCTTTGCTTGATTTTTAAAGATTTGGCTTCTTGACGGTTCTTGCTGATAATGTTGCTGTTTTTTCTTCGGATGAGCTTCTAATTTCTTTTCCGTTTTCGTTTTCTTCAACAAAGAATAGCTCTTACGTTATTGACTCTTGCTGTAATTTGTTTCTTCTACCTCATTCGTGTTTGCGTTTTTCTTTCTAAGCTGCTTTTTTTCTTCTTTACGGTGTGTGTTCGCGCTTACGATGCAATTGTGAGAATTATGGTTTGAATTCGAAGATAAAGAACTTGATTACTCACTGGATATGTTTATGTAGGAATCGGAACGAGTAAATTTTTCTGCTTATCTTGTTGGATTTGGAAGTGCTTGAGGTGCGTCTCAAATTATTGTGCTGATTTTACGGATTTAAATGATGCTTACTCTCGCTCTCTCTTCTTTATAATTAAGTTTTGAAGTTTTTGGTGCAGTTCGTGTATTTCAGATTCAATCTGATCTGAGCTGACGTTGGAGCTGGAGGTCAATTAGAAGCATTTTTTGTCGGGGCAGAAGTGTAGTTCTTGATTGCACAAGAACATTTCTACCTCGGGGAAAAAATCTAGTGTATGACTATAATTTATTTATGGTGTGCTATTCTTTTTTGTAAGATATGAGGGCAACAATATGAGTAAAATAATTATTTGTTGAGCATTGTTCTTCAAAATTTTTTGTAGTTAGCTATATATCTTTAGTTATATATCTCGTTGGAACAAGCAAGAAAGGGTGAGGATTTTTTATAATGTCGACATTTATTGAATGGTTGTCATAGAGCAAAGTCCGTCCGATATGTTGCAATTTTTGCATTATTGATCAGTTTAGTGGATGAGTTTCTTAACTTGCCTTTTGTACTAATTTTTCCCGCCGAATTAATTCGTTGCAGATAGATAAAGATTTGATGGCACCAACTAGGAAGCCTAGAAGTATCAATAAGCGATTCTCGAGTATAAATGAGGTCTCTCCCGAGAAAGAGGAAATGAATTCAAATAAGAATAAGCAAAGGGTACATTTTCTTTGATTGCATTTATATTTTGAGGCAGGCTCCAATTAGGCAGGAACGCAACGTGCCTTGCCATCCTGCGTGGTAACGAATGGTTAAAACAGCCGTTGTTACGTAAATAGCACAATAGTTGTTGGTCATACTCAACATTTAATATTATCTCATTAACTTCTTGTTTTGTATATGCATTTCACACGGTGATAGGAGTCACGTTTTCTATGTATAGCTTTGATTAATTCCATTCCATTACTCTACTTGCTTTGGCCATTGATTCTTTTCTTGTCTAAAGCCCGACTTTTAAAATGCAGAAGAAAAAGCTGTCGGATAAATTGGGATCTCAGTGGAACAAAGATGAACTAGAACGGTTCTATGAGGCATATAGGAAGTATGGAAAAGACTGGAAGAAGGTGAACTTCTGTTTTGCTGTTATTTCTCCCTCATGTTGCTAGTTAATTTGAAACTTATCTTCAAAAAATTCACGTTAGGCAATAGAATTATTAATGCTATTCTCCATTCTGATTACTTTATTTGGATTTCTAGGTGGCTGCAGCTGTACGTAACAGATCGGTTGAAATGGTGGAGGCTCTTTACAATATGAATAGGGTATGGTAGTATCAGAGAAGTTAGTGGACACTGCTGCTACAAGCCATCATCATCCTTATCATTATATACTCTGCCTCTTTTTTCAAAACTATATATATCTATGTATATTGTGTGTATGTGTATATTGAGAGATTGGAAAGCTGTGTCAAATATAGCCCTTGTGATTGTTTTTGCTCTTGTATATAGGACCTCTTATGCTCTATTCTTGTGTTATTCTTCTCTCTATCTTGTGGAAATCCTTCTTTTATTTAACTTTCATTTTTTAAAATAAAAGAAGGAAAAAATAATAATTAAAATTAAAATAGCATACTTCCTTTGTGGCCTCTGGTTAATGCGAACTGACTTTATTAATCTTGTTCAGTTCTTTCGATTTATGTGCTACTGAAACTACTTGTTGTAATTTTCAGGCTTACCTATCTCTGCCAGAGGGAACAGCTTCTGTTGTTGGTCTCATTGCAATGATGACAGATCACTATAATGTGCTGGTACGTCTAAAGAAGTTAGATTTCTAGATGAAGTTTATTATTGCTCATGTATGCTTCTGGTTGTCCAATATCACTGAGACTTTGCCTATTTTAGATTTCTAAAGTTTATTTCCCTTTTATGCTTCTGGGTTCTCAATATCACTGTGACTTTGCCTATTATTATCTGAAAGCTGCTTTTCTTCTTTGGTTTTTGTTTTTGTTTTTGTTTTTTTTTTTTTTTGGGGGACTTCTGAAATAGCACGCGTTTCAGCTTTCAGAAAGAAGGCTGAAACTTGTATACTTCTAAAACAGCTCTTTTGTTTATTGTCAATATCCCCCCTTCTAGTATGATATTTCCATATCTTTTCTCTTGAGCTGCTGTCACGGCAATACAAGTGATGTAATTCATTGTTACATTTGGATTTTACCTCTTTTGAAAATCAAAACTAACTGATTTTTGGAGAAGTTGATTTCTCCTGAGTTTGGTTTGGATTTTCTATTTTCTTCTTATAAATTGTTTGATTGGCTTCACTGGTACATTTCTGAGTTGCAATTTCCTGGATTTGTAATTGACAGGAAGAGAGTGATAGTGAAAAAGAGAGTATTGATTCACCAGGATCCCGAAAACCAGTGAAACGAAAGCGTGGAAAAAGTGAGCTTGGTGTCTCAAAAGATTCTATCCAGACTCAGTCAATTGCTTCTAATGACGGTTGCCTCTCTCTATTGAAGAGAAGACGCTTTGATGGTAGTTTACCTTTCATTTTTGCACTAACACTGACCACTATTGAACTCCTTATCCCTTACAATGGATGTAAACTAGAATTGAACCTTTTTTTTTTAGATAAAAAACTAGAATTGAAGTTGCAACTAGTTACTAGTATACTTAATTTCTACTTCATCAAAGTCAATATTTTCAAATTTATTTTTCATATTATATAATGAATTATAGACAGTTTATTTAAATGTCGATTGTTCTTCAACTAATCAGGTAGCCAGCCTCGTGCAGTCGGGAAAAGGACACCTCGCGTTCCAGTTTACTACTCTCATAAGAAAGATGAAAGGGAAAGTTATGTTTCGCCTAATAAAAGACTGCTGAAGTCAGCCTTTGATGCTAATGATGATGAAGTTGCACATGTTGCAGCGCTGGCATTAACTGAGGCTGCAAAAAGAGGTGGCTCTCCTCAAGTATCCCAAACACCACCCAGAAGATCACAGCAGAAGTTCTCTCCTGTTCAGAGCTGGGAAAGAATGGTATGTAACTGCCTTTCTGCATTTCCTCATTTGTTTGTTCCATTGGCAATGTTATTGCT
This sequence comes from Stylosanthes scabra, assembly GCA_036250425.1. Lineage (NCBI taxonomy): Eukaryota > Viridiplantae > Streptophyta > Magnoliopsida > Fabales > Fabaceae > Stylosanthes > Stylosanthes scabra. The sequence continues at coordinate 98,939 of JASCZI010271973.1, forward strand.
TCAAAAATGAATTTGGATTTTAAATTTGTGAATAAGAATCAATTATTTTCTTTTACTATGTCAACCAGAAACAAAAGTCTGGGACAGTTCCTGCCAAGTTTTATGATGCGTCTTTGGATGAAGAGTTCATGGAAGGTAGTATAGAAAGCAGGGGTGCTGAAAACGGGGAACATGCTAGAGATACTAGCTCCTTGAAGGAAATGGAAGGCAGTGGCACAGTTGAAGTTAATCAGAAACGGAAAAAGGTATACAGAAAGAAAGAGAGAAAGGAAAATGTTGGAACCCATCTTCTTGATGATGGTGGAGAAGCATGTAGTGGCACCGAAGAAGGACTTAATTCTAGTTTGAAGGAAAAAGTTGATGTTGAGGTTACTAATTCAAAGCCTATGAAAAGGAGTAAGAAACTTTTCTTTGGAGGTAATTATGTCACTAAACATATCAATGTCGGTTGCTTGTGCAAAAAATAGATCTATAAGTTCCGTTTTATATCTTGGGCTTGAGCAAGGTGAACTTTTTCCCCCTTTTATAGTGACAATATTTACTTATTTCCTCCAGCTGATGAAAGTTCTGCTGTGGATGCTTTGCATGCTTTGGCTGATCTGTCATTAATGATACCGGCGTCTACTATGGAATCTGGTGAGTGTGGTGTTGGTTTCTGATATGTTAACAGTAGCATGCAAAGACAGATGGCATTTTTTGTTGTCAATGTAATTTTTTTTATACTCCTATTCACATAGTTTGGATTAATTTTTGCCGTTATGGTCCATTTGATGACCCAATTGCTTGAGACTGAGAGCATGATAGTCTGGCACAAGAAAAAAAGCATGCAGTTTCTAAGTTCTTCACATTAGAAGGCAGATTATTTGCACTTTTGGCTTAATATTAGTTTGGAGGAATTTTTTGCATCTTTTTCATTATTCAAACATAAATACCTTGAACTTCAACCTATTTGTTGCTAATTCTGCCCATGTTTATTGGCTTATTAATAATGTCCTTTTCGGTCTAGAATCATCTGTCCAGTTGAAGGAAGAAAGAACAACTGTTGATAAAGACGAAAAGCCTGTGGTGCCAGAAGTCACATCGACCAGCCAAAACAGAGATAAAAATAAACATAGTTTGAAACAGAAGGTTGTTCCTTCAGTTCCTGGAGTTGAGCTTTCATCATCCAAAAAGTCTAAAATTGGAAGAGTAACAGTAAATGATAACGACAGCAAGGCTCTGTTTGAATCAAAAGAGCAGCTTCCCTCTGATGATAAAACATGGAAAAGAAAGCGCAAGTCCATGGTTTCAAAGGTAAACACAATTTGTTAGTCACAATTTCGGCTGGTCATATCATTTTACAAATATAGATTTTGATTGAGTAGATGTGTCGCAGTGATGTAGAATTATATGATATTGATTTATATCTGCACCCTTTTCTTTCTTAATTTATAACTATTTATAATGGCATAGACAATCACTGTCTATGTTACGTGCTTTATTTTTAGATGATAAGAAGCATGTAATCTACTTTGACATGAGAACTTCACAAAATGGCAGCTTTCCGAAGTTATATTAAATAGTTCAGTGGATTGAATGACAATTCTATGTTGGACATAGCTCATTGTTTGAGTTGTCTGTGCTTTATTGATAAAAGAATATGTCAACACAGTTTCTATGAAATTTTAAACAGCAACCTAAGATGTCAAGAAGTAGGGTCGAAAAGTTGCTTATTTTGTTCTTTCCTTTTGAATTGCTGTTATTTAGCAATGGCAGTAAGGCCTTTCAAAATCGGAATATAATTAGAATGCCACGTGATTTTGTATGGCTATATGAAACAATGATCGGATATAATTTCTCAGTTATTCTGATTGCGCCTCATCTTTTTGCGGCCCTCAGGTTGTCAATGCAAAGCATGATTCTGATCCAAATGATCCGTTACATGATGAGGTATGGAAATCTTTGTACATTTATTGTTATTGGAGGCATGCTTGCCCTTTATAGTCTAATACTTTATTGAGGTGGCAGGGATAAGTAATAATTGTTTTGAAGTCTATGCATAGGTCTATTTTTGCATTATGCTTAAAATCTACCTTTATTTTAAAAAATGGGGATTCAACATGATTTGGATTCTAGACCTTTTGGTCATAGGAACTCCGATTCCACGTAATGAACCACATCTCCTAAAAGCTTAAGCCGTTAGGTAGAGGCAGATGCGTTTAGATGCAATTCTGGTCCTATTTGGCAACTTCTGTTTATTGTCCCAGAAAATTAGGTTGCTACATATACTCTGATATCTATAAAAGATGTTTGGTATGTATTCATGTTGTACCTGTTAAAGATATTTTGTATCCCTTGTAGGCTGTGGATGAAGAGAACAAACCACTGATTAAAGGAAAGCACGCTGGTCAGACATCCACCCCTGCCAAGCAAAAGTCAGTAAGATCATCAGATAGTTCTTTGTGCACTGACCAGAAAGATCTGATCGTATCAACTGCAGAAGTTCCACTTGCTAGTTTACCAACTAAACGAATTAGTAAGCGAAAAATGAGTTTGCAGAGAACCTTTACGCCTAAAGAGAAGTCTTCTGAGAACAAAGTAAAAGGTCAACCTAATAAGTTTTCTACCCCATCCCAAGATAGGGCATCGATTCTGAAGGTAAAAGTTTTGCTCAATTTAAACTATTTAGCTTGTGAAGCTTATAAGGATATTAAGATCTTTTCCCCTTTTTTCCCCTTCTAAATTCCTACATGCAGGAAAAGCTTTCTAGTTGCTTGTCATCTTATAAGGTTCGCAGGTGGTGTGCATTTGAATGGTTTTATAGTGCAATTGATTATCCATGGTTTTCCAAGCGGGAGTTCATGGAGTACTTAAATCATGTTGGACTAGGGAATATCCCAAGATTGACTCGTGTTGAGTGGAGTGTCATAAAAAGGTATGAAATCCAGATGTGGCTTGCACATATATTGCAAATTTTGTGAAAGTTAAAGTATATAATGTGAAAAACATATTTGACACTGCATTTGTATTGGCAGTTCCCTTGGTAAACCACGTAGATTCTCTGAACACTTTCTCCGTGAAGAAAGACACAAGCTTGAACAATATAGGGAATCTGTTAGGAAACATTACACTGAACTACGGACTGGGATCAGGGATGGACTTCCAACAGATTTAGCTAAGCCTTTATATGTTGGACAGCGAGTAATTGCTCTTCATCCAAAAACAAGAGAGATTCATGATGGAAGTGTGCTTACGGTTGACCATGACAAGTGCAGGGTTCAGTTTGACCTTCCTGATTTGGGCGTTGAATTTGTCATGGTAACATGATCTCCTGTTTTCATCATTTCATGCATATTTTTAAATTTTTTTTTTACCACACTCTAAGAGGTAGTTTCAAATTAGTTCAAAATGTTTCTTCCTTAATATAGGTAAAAATGATTTCTTGACCCTTGTAATGAGTAAAATTTTGCATGCAGGACATTGATTGTATGCCTTTGAATCCATTGGATAATATGCCAGAAGCTCTAAGGAGGCAAGTTGGTGCTTGTAAATTCCCTTATATAAGTAAAGAACCACAAATGGATGGAAATTCAAATTTCGGGGGCTGCCTGACATGCACTTCAAATAATCCTGCAGAGAAAGCATCCATCTCTTTAAGTAATCTGGCTAAGCAGGGAAAGGTTAGATTGCCTATTAATAATGGGGATCAATATACTGCTTGAGTTTCAGATGTTCTTTATCCTTGATGATGTGTTATTCTTTTTTTTCTTCCTATATCACCTGCCTTTCCCATTAAAAGAAAGATTTTCATTATTATAATATATTATATAATCCATTTATATATCATGTCTTATTATTCCAATGACCCAAGTTTGGCATGGTGAGTTTTTGGCTAATTAGATCTTTTCTTTTTGTTGCCAAACATAACATAATTAGCAGTTTGTAGGGTAGATCCATAGTTCTTAAAAATTGTTTACTTTGTTTGACTGATGGAATAACCTTCAAGTAATTCCAGTATTACAATTTTTTTCTCACTGATTCCTTTGACTGAATGAAGTCTATCAGAAAAACAATTAACTGGATGAGTTAATCACTAGTTTCTCTTGTCTCCTTAAAATCAGCTAATGTGAAATAGAAGTATTGGCAACCTATTGGACACTAAGGTAGCGTTTATTTTCAGAGACTGGAACTAAGACTGGGGACTGAGACTGAAATTTTAAAAACTTTTTTTTACTCAAATATACCCTCATTTAATATTAAAGTTCCCATTACTAACAGTTGTTATTCTTTCATCAACTTAATTTAATCTCTATCTCAAAGTCTCTGTTTCCTACTAAATATTAAACCAAACACAATAACAAACTTAATTCAGTCTCAGTCTTCCAATCTTAGTTCCTCAGTCTCAATCTCTCTCCCAAATGCTACCTAATAGGATTCATGATTGACCTCAGTATAATACGTATGGGTAAAACTATAAAAATGGTATTTATTTCCCCTGCTTTTCCATATCAGTTGATTTTGCGAGTTTTTCATGATGCGTCCCAGATGTTTAAACTTTTTTAACTTACCCCCAAGTTTTAATTATATTTTATTAAAATCTCTTACAGGGGAATGAAAACCGTTCTGTTGCCCTAACAAAAGCTGCTTTCATTGATCAATTAATGCCGCAAGCAGTGTGTGCTCAACCATGTAACATGGCAGACCATCAAACTAAGGAAGCTGACCTACATGCCCTTTCTGATCTAACACGTTATCTAGATAAAAAGGTCTCGATGCACATAAATGAATATGCGTTTTCATGCAATACTTTTGGAACTATTATAATTCTCCCTCATGGTTCATATAGGTGCTTTATTGGCTTCTATTTGGATCGACCCATCTTTATACATATATTTTATTTTTCTACTGATATACTTGTTGACTGTTGTGGCACTTACAGGAAATACTGTTATCGGAGCTTAAAAATACCAACAATGACATATTGGAGAACCAAATTGATTGTGGCAGCTTTAAAGATTCAGAGGCTCTCAGGAAACATTATGCTACGGTACTTGTACAGCTAAAGGAAGCCAGTGAACAGGCATGTGGCTTCCATGGGTTATTATTTATCACAATATTGTCCTTTGACATCGTAGTAACTTTTGATTGATTATTTCATTCTCAGGTTTCTAATGCTCTCCTTCATCTGAGGCAGCGGAATACTTACACAGGAAACACCCTACCATGGATGAAACCCCAAGCAAATTTCAACGTCCATGATGGCATTCCCAGTATGTTGGATAGTTCTCTAGCTCAAGAGTTAGGATCAACTGTTATTGAAATTATTAAAGGATCCAAGCTAAAAGCACAAGCAATGATGGATGCCGCATTTCAGGTATGGAGAACTTAGACATAAAAGTCAGAAGTAATGAACATTTGATTTTATTCTAAACTCTCTGAACTCTGGTTGAACACATTTTATATCTACTTTATGTATCTCAAGCTATGTCTCTAAAATTTGTATTTGATGATGTTATTCAGGCCTTAGCTTCAGTGAAGGAAGGCGAAGATGCTTTCCTCAGGATTGGACAGGTATTGGATTCTATCAATTATCAGCAGTTGGCCCCCAACTCCTCATTACCTGTGACAAAGTCCCAAGAGCAAGGGAATGGAAGTCTCGATCATCATAGTCGATCAATTTGCTCTTCATCTGAGCCTTTACTTAATGATACGTCTGGTCCAAAATTGCATAATGATTCTGACAAAGGAGACGCTCAAATTCCTTCGGAGCTCATCACTTCCTGCGTCGCCATATTGATCATGATCCAGGTAATTTAGGTTACAACATGTGTTCTGCAAGGTCTTGGGTGCACATCTCTTTCTGAGAATACTAACCAGATTTTTGGATACTGTTTCTTCAACGCAGACTTGTACTGAACGACAATATCCTCCATCCGATGTGGCTCAGATATTAGATTCTGCTGTCACCAGTCTGCATCCATGCTGTCCCCAAAACCTTCCTATTTACAGAGAAATTCAAACGTGCATAGGAAGGATTAAGACCCAGATTTTAGCTCTCATCCCTACATCTACATGAATTGGTTTTCGTTTCTCTGAGTTGTATGTATATAGGATGCTGAAATATTGCTTCGAATGAAAGAAAAAGGTTCCGAGCTAACCTTGTAACTTATGGCTGTTAGTGTTATATCAGGTCAAGGTCAACGAGGCCAAGCGGTGGATTTAGGGAGAAAATGTAATTGACCACCCAAATGTTGTAATTTCTTTGTATCTAAAATAAATTTTTGTTTAGCTAGAATAGCTTTGGAACTGGGGTATTCTTTTTGGCCCTATCAAAAATAACAATGGCGGGCACCCATTTTCCGGGCACATATGGAATTTTACTTTTAAGTTATTATACATTTATTTTTATGGATATCGGCACTTGAATTGAATGACAAATATTTCAGGATACCTGCAATGGAGGGCCAAATGGGTGGGGTAACTACGAAAATTAGTTAAATACCCACAAACATAAAATTATCTTATTTATGTATGTATATATTATTTTTTGTAATAAATAAGCTATGGATTTTTATTTAATTTTCTTCTAAATTGTTATTTTTTATAATATGTTATGGATATTTAATGTGTATTATGAATTATGTTAAATTGTGTTAAATTGTATTAGATTGTGATATTTCTTTGTATTATTCTTTTTCTAAAAGAAATATTTATAAATATCTGTAGGTATTTATCTCACTCAGGGGGATAATAAATGAATTAAGGAGCTAGCTAATAGGCCAATTCAATTTGGTTTGACCTTAGCAACGACAAATTGATATTTTTCATGTAGGATTATAAATATTTTAAAGGTTTTGTTAAAGGCACTTAAAATTTTATATTAAAGAATGAATTGTTTTATACTTTTATGTAATGAATGTATATTATGTATTGTAACGAGATCATTTTTATATCTCTTCCAAAGTTCAAATTTTGATTCTTAGACCACAATAATCCACCAAATTTTAAGTTCAAATTTCTCAAGTCATGAGGCAGTAAAATCTAAAATGTCGCTTGAAAACTAAATAGTAGTTAGGAAAAAAAAAACTAAATATTTTTTTTACTAAATAGATAGTAGTTTATTCACCCTACTTAGAAGTTTTATTTTCGTGCAAGAAACTTAATTCTTTCATCCTTGTTACTCTTACGGGAAGGAAAGAGTATAATCCTCTGAGCTATTTCGAAAAGAATAATAATATGAAACCATTTTTGCTTTTTAATATTTTTCTCAATTAATTGAGTCAATATTTTTCATTTTATTAATTATGATAAGATAGAAGATTTACAACAGCGTTCCTTTTTTTCCCATTCCCCTGGTAATTTGTAACATCATTCTTCACTTCATTGTGAGTTACTGCTCTATTCCTTTTCTTTTTCTTTTTCTTTTTCTTTCCTTTTTTCTTTTTCTTTTTTGTCACTATTCCTTTTCAAAATGTCTACATCATTTCTTTTAGCACTGGACACACATTGCAGATGTGCCGGCACAATGGAGAAAAAGATTTCATTAAGATCCTCAAAGGAGAAAGTTGAAACTAAATTTACAGAATTTTCTCTCCCCGTTTTCTATCCCTAAAAAAACAAAGTGGGCAACAAGGAGCCAAATATGCCCATCCAACAAAAGACTCTCTAAAATGTAAGCAAAGGCTGGAGAATTGCTCAGAAAACAAGTTCCATTAAATCACTTCTTCCAAACTGCTTTTCCCTCTTCCCAGTTAGCCTAACAAGAATTTGAACACGTCACTTAATGAAATGATCCCTTCCACACGTTTGCTCCCAGCTTCCACAATCACAAGTCTCCTAACCCCTGTAGTAAAATTGAAGAAAATTAGTGGGGGGAAAAATGTAAAAATCTTTTCATATACTTGTTTTAAGTAAGTATCGCCCTTCTATATCTAATGAGATCTTAAAACAAAGCTAAAAAGAATTCATGAATTACAAGAATGCTATGTGCACACCAAAAATAGCCACCAAATTAGCCTCTATGTATTTGTAAATACATGTGTTGTTTAATTCATTTTCAATGTGTATTTTGTATTCTAATTTGTATTCAATGCAGGTGACTTATTTGTTGTGTATATGTAAAATGATTGTAAAAATTAATAATTTGAGTTAGTGGAACAGACGGCTAATTCTTAGTCACAATAACCAAAGGGTGTCTATAATTGGACACCCAATTTAACACCTTTTAATTTAGAAGAATGTCATATGCACCACTTTTATGTACACTACTATTTACACCTTTCATTTTTAGTATTAAGAGTGATCGATAAGAAATGAGTCTTTTATACCATAAAAGGAAGGTGTACAAAAGAGGTGCATAAAAAAAGTAGTTTAAATATCATTTCTCTTAATTTAAAACCCCTTGGAATGTATACATTATGGCTTTATTATCCCACTCTTCTTTTTATGGGTAATGAGCTTCTTGGTAAAGAAGATAATACCAGGATTAGCTAAACGCTCCATCACTTTCTGCAATGGATCAGACTTCAAACACATATGACATCTCTGGCCATTGCAAAGCCCATAAGGAGAATTTGCATCTTGTCTCAAAAGCAATGCCTATAACCATGAAGTGAAAATATTCAGTTTTTGCTGACAAAAGAAACCAAGCAAATGTAATTTTAGTCTCAAAAGATAAAAGGTATTGATTACCTGATGGATACTAATATCATCAAGAGATATCCGAGCATAAGCTTTATCTTTAGCCAATGCAGTAATATCACTGAGAAGAAATTTAACAACATCTATAAGCTAGGTATAAATGTGAAAATCATAAATACATGGATTTAAAGAATAAGAGATACTACCTTCTTGAATATATATCTAGCAATGAATCATTATCATCCACAATTGGTATTGAGCTAACTTCAGCTGCAAAATGAAAGCATATTCACATAAGATACCAAAGTTCAAACACTAAGACAATTATTCTAAATGTAGTAATGCTGCATGAAATCACAGATTACAAAGTTTCCCAGTTAAACAGCAAGAGCAAAAGCTAGTCACCAAATATTGTCCCTCTTGCCAAAAACAAAAAATATCATAAATTCATATTTGTGAAACGAAACATACAATTTCAAAAAGCTTAAGCGAGAAATGCTCTACCACTCTGTAATCTTGACCAATAAAAATTACACAATTGATTTGCAATTTCAGTGTAACCTGCAATATACAAGATTTGACAAACTAACTAAATGTTTTCATTTTGTGCAAAAATGAAAGGTGAACCATGCATACATAACAATCTCTCCCTTTTTTGTTCCCTTTAACATTGATACATAATTTCTATACCCAAGGAAGTTCAAAAGAATCTCCATGATCACCC
>JASCZI010271974.1:15662-34547 GCA_036250425.1 Stylosanthes scabra
TCTATTTTCCCTCCATGCTCTAGCAATGTAAACTTCAAATTATAGCACCAATTTAATTTGAGAAATATAGTCCTTATCAATATTAATTTCCACTATTAGGAGAAATTAAAGTAACATATTTATAAATTAGGGTAATTCTTAATTCTGACTACTACTCCACAGTTGTTACATATTATGTGGTCTAATTCATTGCATTTGCATGGTTAGCTTCAAACTGTAGTAACAGATTCAATAGGGGAGCTACCTTTTCTTTAAATGCAATCAAAAGATTTTTCTTTTTCTCTTTTTTCCCTTAACTGGTTTACATTAATTTCTAAGCTGTGTTTTGAACTTAGACCAATGAGAAAAAGCAAGACTTATGACTTCAGTTTCCTCTTTTCAACTCTTTTTTCAGTATAAAAAGCACTTCCTGTAAGTCACAATTCCACCACCAGAACAACCAATTCATTTTGACTATGGCCATGAAGCTCTTCAATGCATTATTTATGCTCTCTGCAGCTACAATAGCATTGGCCATAGTTACATCTTCTTTGGCTGTTGCATCATCTGAAACTGAAGAAGAAGACACTGCAACATCATCTTTAAGGGGAACCAACCGGTTCCTTGCACAACACTACTACTACTCGCCACCGGCGGCATACATGACATGCAACAAGTATCCAAGAGTTTGCAGGATGAAGAACAGCCCTGGCCCTGACTGCTGCAAGAAGAAATGTGTGAATGTGAAGAATGACCGTCTCAACTGTGGAATGTGTGGCTATAGGTGCAAGTACACTGAGGTTTGCTGCAAGGGTAAATGTGTCAATACATACTATGACAAAAGAAACTGTGGTGGCTGCGGCAACAAGTGCAAGAAGGGAGAGTTTTGTGCTTATGGAATGTGCAACTATGCATAATTATTTTTCTAATTAATAAGAACATCATGTTTCATTTCTCATTCTTATTATAAATTTGCTTTTTCCTGTTGTTTATATATTCTGTGCAATAACTGAATAACGTGATATTATTCTTGGTCCGCTCAATAATTCTGATCTGATCTTAAATTTATCATTTATCAGCAATTGGCATCACAGTATTAAACTATAATAATGATTGAATTCATAATATGTTGCTGCGTACTAAGCACCATGGCGTATATGCTAACTGTCATACTCATCAACTGAAGTTAGCATGCAAATTCATAATAGTTAATGATTGTTCTTAACTATCAACTTTACATAATGAGTTTTTCAAACATCTTATTGAATGTTAATCAAAGAAAATTTTCAATTAGCTGGTATAGATGCATTTCGTGAACCGTTACCTGAACGCTTGTTTATTATGCAAGTTATTAGACCCCAGCACGTGCAGTGCGGAGCCACGTTTATGGCATGATTAATGTGCTAATCAACATTTCCTTTATCCAATCAAACGCTTTCTCCGTAACAGTGTCCTGTTAAGCAAGTTTTTTTTTTTCGGGACAAACTGTTAAGCAGCCTAAAGGAATTATGTTTTTGGGGGGGAGGGGGGACACTTCTTTAGGCCAATTTTTCTTTTTCTAGAAGCATTGTTCCTAAACCAAAAATTCGTTGTTGTGTGGCCCATCTTTGGTGAAAAATATGTAGGACTTCTAAACCTTTAAATAAAATAAGTCCAATAAAGTGAACCAAAAAAAAAAAAGTCTAATAAAATAACCTTTAAATAAAATGAATTTAACCAATGGGTTAAGCCGTAGAATTATTAGGTTTTTTATTCTAAAAAAAAAAATTAGGTATTGAAGCACTAGATTTTTTTTAAGGTACGACTCAAATTCGAAATTTGGTACAAGGGAGGGATTGAGGAAAGGATAATATCATACGACCTACCAGTAAATATGTTTTAAAACGAAGTTTAAGGTAGTTGATAAAATTAAAAATTAGAATCAATAAATGTCCTCGACTTAATTTCAATTTGAACTTGTGTCATTCACAAATTAAATCAAGTACTTCCCCTCATCCAAAACTTGAGTGCTTAATCATTTTCAGCAAAATTGGATGATCGAAATAAATTTTGCCTATCATCATATTTAATCTTACAAGAGCTTAACAACTATTGTATGAGACATACCTCATTAGTATTTGGAACTGAATTCGCACACCTAATTATTTTTCTTACTTAATTAATTAAATATATGTTGAGTCCTAGCCATGCCTATTCAAGAAAGCGAGCTTCATCATCACTGTAAAGCCGTCCAAACATTAGATTTTCTCATAAACATTGTCAACTCTATCTTTATCTCATTTAGCCACGTGATCATTCTCCATAATAATATGTCTGTTTTAGTTCTATAACTGTTACATTGTAACTCACTTTAATTTGCATATAATGCATCATTATGCGTAACACATCTCAAAGAAAAATAAGAGTATTATAGATCAATTATGATTAAAATTTGCAGGTCAATGAAGAAGGCAACAAAGCCAAGGTCGTGGCTGCACGTTTTGGTTAACTAAACCTGAAAAAGTGCAAAGAATATTTCAAGTGTAAGGTCCTAAAGTGTGTGCACAACCTTCCCTCCACCTATTAAAATCAAAGACATTCATTCCCTTTGTTACCTCAACCCTCCCTTACAATTAATTACATCACAACTTCACAAGAGCATGGCCACCTTAACCTCATCACTATTCCTCTTACTTTCTTCTTCATTCCTCTTAACTTTTTTTGTTAATGCATACTCAACAACAAACAACACAACCCAGCTTCTCTCAAACTATATCCACAAGACTCCCAAGAATAATAAACCACACCTCAACACCATAGACTCTTGCCGGCGAGCCCAAACTAAGTGGGCCGCGAATCCACACGCCTTGGCCGATTGCTCAATTGGTTTTGGCAAAGACTCCATTGGAGGCAAACATGGTAAACTATACATTGTAACCGACCCTTCAGATGATGCAGTGAATCCAAGAAAGGGCACACTTCGTTATGGTGCAATCCAAAGGGAGCCACTATGGATAATGTTCAAGAGAGACATGGTAATTAGGCTTGAGAATGAGCTCATAGTGAATAGCTACAAGAGCATTGATGGAAGAGGAGCCAGAGTTGTGATATCAAACGGTCCTTGCATTACAATACAAGGTGTTAGTAATGTGATTATTCATGGAATTAGAATCCATGATTGTAAACCGGGTAAGGCTGGCCTTGTCAGAAGTAGCCCTGACCATGTTGGCCACCGGCAAGGCTCCGATGGCGACGGCATCAGCATATTTTCATCGTCCAATATTTGGGTTGATCATTGCTTCTTCGCACGTTGCGCTGATGGCCTAATTGATATTATTCATGCTTCAACTGCCATTACCATTTCTAACAACTATTTCACCCAGCATGACAAAGTAATATATAACCACAAATTAAAACAACAACCTTAGTTACTTTAATTCTTTGAGTAATAATAACGTGCTTATTATTGCAGGTTATGCTATTAGGACACAATGATCAATACACTGCAGATAAAATAATGAGGGTAACAATAGCCTTCAACCGTTTTGCTAGTGGCCTAACTGAAAGGATGCCAAGGTGATGATGAGAATAATGATTTTTTATGTATAATATTATGATTAAGAATTTTAAATAACTTATATATATATATGAACATGCAGGGTAAGATTTGGTTACGCCCATGTGGTAAACAACCGGTATGATGAGTGGAAAATGTATGCTATAGGAGGGAGTTCTAATCCAACCATTTTAAGCGAAGGGAACTATTATATAGCACCAAATGACGATAATGCAAAACAGGTAGCAATCAAATTTAATTACAATAATGTAGATAATATCTGTGACATGGTTATCATGAAGTGTAACAGCCGATAGATGTATGAATTGATGAGTATGTAGTATTGTATTATATTGGTTATTGGATGACAGATTACAAAGAGAGAAGCGAAGCAAAGCTGGAAGAACTGGAAATGGAGGTCTACCAAGGATGTATTCGAAAATGGTGCATATTTTGTGCCATCTGGATATGGGAGTTGTGCCCCAAATTATTCTTATACTCAATCTTTTAATGCTGTTCGAGCGAACTTGGTGCCAGCAATAACTCTCAATGCAGGCCCCTTAAGTTGTGTTGTTGGCAGAGCATGTTAATTTATTACTTTCATTCAAATTCCCTCCTCTTGAGGCCTGTATTTGTAATTAACAACAAGAAACCAAGTGCTTTTCATTCAATATACTTTTGATCATCAAATACATAATCTGCCAAATAATAACATACACAATCCAAATCATGATCATCACTTTACTAATAAAAAAAAAAAAAACAGAACTATTGAATTGAAGTTGTAAGATAGTAAGATACCTTTACAATGAGTAGTGGAATTTCCATCCTTACAGAGGCACATGAAACTCTCTGTCTGTGTATCAAATCCACAAGTTCCATTTCCTTTGGATGGATCCTGGCACTGAAGACACGGTGTAGTCACCGGAATATCGAAATCGATTCTGATTCCATATTGAGGGACACGATCATAACCAAGATTTCTCCAATAAACACTAGTGTTACTAGTACAATACTTGAGCATGAGCCTCAAAGAGTAGTACTAGTAACATTATTGTTTCCATTTCCATCAAAGAATAATGAATTGAAGATGGAAATTTGGCATGGGACAAGTATTTAGATTAATTTCTGAATATCAAAAGCGGTAGTCAACAAATTAATTAAAGTGTTACAGAATAATATCTGATGCTTTTTACTTTAGTTGCTCTTTTTGCTCTCTTTAATCTTCATGTTTCTTGCAACATAAGGAACATTTCAAAGGATTTGGACACCAAAATAAGTAGCCCAAAGTCCCAAACACAACATACAGCAAGTCTCAAGATTCCCAACATCACATGACCCGAAAACAAAACAAAAAAAGAAATCCCAACATCAGCACAAGTGCAACAAAGGCCCAAATTCGATGAACTGTCAAGACAATTTCAAGATCCCATCCAAAAACAAAATGTTAACCAAACTCTAAGCATTAGAAATGTCCTACTAAATTTGGGTTGGATAAGTAATTCATTCACTAATTGCAATAAAAAAAATAATACATTTACTTGTTCATTTCAATAAGTGTTAAGTTTTGAATTATATTTAATATATAGTAACTTATTGGTAAGTGATAAATCTTTAAATAGAGTTACCATTCACGGTGATTTAATAATTAATTTGTCAAATTTGAGATATCTAAAAATATTATATGATTTCATATGTATATTACTAGAGATAAGATGATCTTTACATATCAATAATCGTCTTTATATATTCTAATCATCTAACTAAGCTAGTAAGTAATTACATTTTTCTTTCTCCAGGTTATTTTTTTTTCTTCAACAGCAAAATAATGTAATTTTTTTACACAAATAAAATGGACCCGAGATAATTTTCTCATTCTTTGGGGCGAGTTTTGTTTGCCTATATTCTAATTTGTGATATCATGAGTAGTAGGTGTATTCCAGATAAGTATGATTTCATTTCATCCCCAAAGTATGACTACTTATCTCAAAGTTCACACTTGTTTTTCAACATTCTAAATGTAGATACATCACACACGAACCTGGATAGACCGTTACAGTGAATATATAGAAATTTCATTGAGGCGTCTAGTCGCTAGTCAAAATGCTTGTTGTGATCATTAGAAATAGCATCCAAGTTCTTTCACATTATTACTAATAGAAAAAACAATAAGAGGCTAATTGAATTAAATACATGCAATAGACAGCATGTTGAATTTCGACACATAAATGAAAAGGAAATTTTTGTTGTTTTCCGATAGTTTATAGCTTAATCCATTAGAACATGCAAGTTGTATATGAGTTTGAAAGTGAGCAATAATGTGTCAGCTACCAATGAGACTTTTTTGGTCGCCATTGATCAATTTGTCTAAACTCTGAATATATATGTGCTGTCATTGATGGAAAATCTGCTAAACTCTTGTAGAAAAGTAATTGTAATAGTAGAAAAGTTTTTTTTTTTTTCCTTAAAAATAAATCCTTAATATTAAAAAGTCAAAGTATGGGAAACGCTTTATTAGAAAAATTTATTTGACGGTCAAAGATCCCAATAGCAGTTGTCTTAGTTATATTCTACTTGCACCATATTTGCATTATTCATCCCATTTCTAACTCATGAAAGCTTACAACATTTCTTTCTTGAACCAAATAAACTACAATGTGGGTGGGAGATGGAAGAAGCTCAAGTAGACATCTGTAATTTAGCCCATTTAAATATTATGGGTCTTTTGATTTATTAATATATTATCCTTACTTATAAAACAAAAAGTCTATTCGTTGAAATATATACAAAATTAAAATAATAATAAGATAAATAATTTGATGTTTGTTTGAATGAATTGTTTAAAGTAATAAACATCTTAATTATCATCTTTACATATAGTTGGTTAATCCCCTTGGCTTATATAATTTGAAGAGTAGACAGTGTGAAAAGTGTGAGCGCAATGATGGCTGTGTGGTCATGCAATTCGTCACATTGTTTTTATAGGAATTGGTCTTCTCTCTTTTTTCTTTTTCTTTTTTTAATTTCTTCCTCAATTCCTATTGATTTCTACAATTGCCATGTAGAACTCGTGGGACACCATTCAATCGTCAACTCAAAATCCAACCGACACCACCATTTGAAACTATTTGGTTACGTATATATAGTTCCTGATGAGGATTTGTCATAACCATAATCTTTCCTAGCTAGAATAATGTATGTTTTGCTTGTCTTAGCTTGGCCTCGCTAATGCCCCATTATAATGACCAACTAACTGAACTACTGCTTCATGTTGTGATAGGCGGGAGGCCGAAATCTGAAACAGCAACAAACTACTTAAAACCACGTTATAAAGCTGCTCTCTATAGTTTACATTATTTAATTTTCGAGCCTATTATTATATAATTAGCTTTCTTGTGGAGAATGGATACCATACTTTCGTTCCCTTTTCTCTGCCTTATAAATCCATCCATCTCTTCCAAACTTTTCTATGGGCGCCGCAAGCTAAGTTTGAACACAGACACAAGCTTAATTTCCCTCAATAATATCGTGCATATTGTGTGAAACTTGAATTGGTGGAGGATATATATCATTTCATATTAGTATTACTGAGTCCTAAAAGCCACGAGTTAGGTCGACATAGGAAAAACAAATTAACGTGCTAACTCTACCGTGTATTATAAATCCTGGAACTTGGTACTTCAGGGCGTACCTGATTTATTTCCTACATGAAAATTATATGCGAGGCATGTGATTCATTTAATAATTAATCCTGCTAAAAAAATCGATTTACCCACAACTCTAAGATACACATAATTATCTGGTTTCGGTTCAGTTCAAATTAGTGAGGACAACAGAAAGGAAAAAAAGAACTAAAAAACAAAAAGATTATAAAAGTGGCATGTATGCACACAAAAATGTGGTGTATATATTAGTCTAATAAGTTTTTTTTAGGAGGGCCATATAGTGAGAGGGCAAACCAATATTTTATGCATGTACTATTGAAGAGTCAATGTTCAGCGGACAACGACGCTTCCTTGTTCAACACTTTGATGATGAAGTTCCATCTCTTTCAAATTGAACCAACGACCTAAGAGCCATGTAACATGTATGTAAGGAATCCAGGTTATATTCAAAAGAACAATTAAGGCCATTTAAAGGGACTATTAACTAAAGTTCATGATGAACAATGTTGCAATAGATTCAAATTTAGTTTTTGTAATTCTGAAATAATAATGCTTGCAAAAGGTAGTATATATGAACATATATACAACCGCTAGCTTGATTGAACAAGTAATTCCTCCGATACTTGCCTTTTCCTTGATCTAATTAATTACTTACCATGATCAATGTGAAACACCGGTTTAGTAAGTTCACGGTGCTACTAACAATTATAATAAAAATAATAATAATTTCACAACCAGAAGCAATTATTATGAGCTATATATCAGTACAAGCAGCAAGCATTGACTGTTATTTATAAGTATATAAAAGTCAAGCTATACGAAATTTATAATACATAACGGGTTCACATTTCAAACTGAAACGTAATACACTGACGGAAGACGATAAATTATTATTTATTAATTAATTATTATTATATCTTCAATTAATGAAGAAATGGTCGCCATTTAATTGCTACCCTAACGTAATAATTAAAGATTCACTTCCTACCAAACGAGCTAACTAACATCTATTTTTCTTCCTTAATGTTGTTTCTGCAGCTTGAAAGCTGAGATAAGAGCTGTGTTTTAAATCCAAATTTATTATATTTCATGATATGATATGCTATTGTTTTTCTTTTTCTTCCACATACATTCAAAGCTTATAATCCAAGAGAGAAACAATCCAATTGAGTAGATTAAAAGCCACTAACATTTGTTTTTTTTTTTCACTAGAAAGCAAGGAGGGTAAGTTACTATGATATCTGTGTGGCCAAGATTACAGTGTGTATCTTAATCCCATCCATTCAAATAGTTGACTTGGTTCTTTAAGATATTGTCGTGATGCGATTTAGAAGAAACAAAGTCAAAGAGACAAAGAGTTCAATTTCATCACGTGGAGTGCGCCGCATCACTCGGGCGGTGGTGGCTCTTTTTCGTCATTCATTTATGAACCAGTCAAACCATCCATTGACTTAACCCCACATGCCTTTCCAACCATACAACTATACAAGTGACAACTGAGGCATTTTGTAATTTTGTACATGAGAAAAAAAAAATTAAACACTCAATTACCTACCATATATAATATATAAAACATTACTAGTTGAATATTAAAATTCACCATTAAATTAATTATTAGTATAAAATATATTAAAAATTTAAAATTATAAATTATTTAAATAATATATTTATATATAAATATTTAATAACTAATTTAATTATTAAATTTTAATATATAAATAAATATTTAACCTAATGAGTTATTAAAGAATCAATAACTAAATTATTATCTAAAATTTATATAAGGTATATATTGAATTATATATTGATTCTATTAATCATAATATATTGAATTTCTAATTTTTCATATTTGTATATAATATAATATTATCCTATACACATCATACTTTTAATTAATACATAAAGGGTGATATATAAACCTGATAAGATTGGTGAGAATTGAGATACACACTTACGGGCAATTCTCTTCTCCAAAATCTGCAGGTTAGAGTTTTATTTGATTATTAATTACTCTAACTTTTAATCCATACAATTTTATTTTTTAAAATTTTATGTTTAAATTTTATCTGAATTTTATATTTTCTTCTTCTTACTTGAAGTTGTTTCTACATGCATTACACATCCTTTCTTCCAACATTTTATGCATTATACCAGCATCATAATTAATCACCCAACCTTTACTATTTCTTTCTCATCTTCCGCCATAAAGAATGAGTCTTCTATGGCATCGTGGCTCTTCGAACAAATTGGAGGCCAGGAAATTAAAGAGGAGTGTATAGATGACAAAGATGATTAATGATGAGAGGGAAAGTGGAAAAAAAAAAAAAAGTTCTCTTTGCCACTAACAATTTTAGAAAAACAAGTATACATTTAATTTAAATTTTTAAAATCAAGAACATACGAAGAAAAAGATTAGAATCATCACTTTCTGGTTTTCTTTGAAATGATTGTTGCATTCCATTAAAAAAAAATGTTTTTGGTATGAGATAAAAGTTTAATGACTGATGAGGGGTGCAATGATTTTTTTATTCAGCTAAGAAGTGGTGAAATATTCATCTACAATTTTCAAATTTTTATTTCGTTAGCTAGAAATTCATCAAAATAAAAAGTTGATAATTTAATTCTTATAGTTACCTTTGAGATTATTATTTTTCAAAATATCTTCTTTCTTTTTTATGTACTTTTAACGTTTAAAAATTAAAAAAATATTACTCTTTTATTTTAATATATATTTTAAAATATTAACTGAATATGTTGTTAGAATTTTTTTTGTTTTTTTTTACGATTGACATCTAATTATGAATTTTCATGTTATTTGTCAGTAGAATAATAAAATGAAAATTTCTCTGAACGAGTAGAAGGTGCAAGAGTAATTAATATAGCTGGTTTAGTTAAGAATCAAGCTTTAGAAAGAAAAAAAAAACTTTGAAACAACAAAATCAAAGATAAAAAAAGCAGAAAAATCTTTTAAATTTGACTTATGTTTCTATAACTCAAAAACCAGAAAACACTACTGCAAGCATATATCTTAAGAGATTTTGATTAACACATACCTTAAGAGATTCATCCCAATCTCCCAATCTCTTCTTTTTTTATTAAGAAAAAGTTACAAAATTAACTGAATTACTATTAATAGAAATACAGATAAAATAGTAAGTACTAATATAAGTTTAACTGCACTAAGTCATCCCCCAATTACTAGAAAGATGAATTATTAGGAAAGCTTCACTACAAAACCAATGGTATGAAATTGTTTAGTATCTCTTTTTTCTCCCTCAATTTCAAACCCAATGTCAGTCAAATGTCAGCCATGATTTTCGTAAAAAATTTCCTGTTGAAACTGATCAGATTTATTCATGATAGATTTAGACGATTAACTTTCCTATTATGTAGCAAAACTTTTACTAGAATATATAATTTATAACTTGTAGAAAATTTATTGAAGTTTTACTAATAGTAAAAATATTTAGCTAAAATAATCCGGGATGTATACCAAAAAGAAAAGATCATAAGAACTGATTTTTAACCTAACACTAAGGACTTATTTGGGTGAGTTTTTGAAAAAATTTTTTTTTTAAAATTATTTTTTTAAAAGATTTTTTGCAAAAATAAAAGTAAGTATCTCATATAATAATATCTTTTTATTTATCAATTGTATTTGGATACTATAATATAAAAGATCTTTGTTGTTTATTTATTATGTTAAAACATCTTTTTTTCTCGAAAAAAATCTTTTAAAAAAATATAAAAAAATCTCCTGAAAAAATATTTTTTTTTTATTTTACTATTAGAAATTACCTAAATACGCTAAAAAACATAAAAATATATTTTTTTGTCCGAAAAAAATATTTTTTTAGTCAAATAATAACATCCAAACAAACTCTAAATTTTTTTTTTCTCCTTAAATTTCTCTACATCTTTTCTTTTCTGAAATAACAATTTAAACACTTAATTTTTATTATACATAATTAGTTAAAATAATTCAATTAACTGATA
This sequence comes from Stylosanthes scabra, assembly GCA_036250425.1. NCBI lineage: Eukaryota > Viridiplantae > Streptophyta > Magnoliopsida > Fabales > Fabaceae > Stylosanthes > Stylosanthes scabra. Next base: position 26,838 of record JASCZI010271974.1, read on the forward strand.
AAACCCTAGGTTGAGTATTTAGTATTTAATTTAACATTAAGGAGGAACATAAAGTAGGGTTTAAAAGAAGTAGGGAATTGTAAGGATAGTGAGGCATATAGATATAGGGAAGGGAAGATAAAGCATGGGTGTGGGGAGGGTCAAAGTTGACAGGCATCACTCCGAAAATTCACAAATCACAAGTGAATCAGGGTGACTGAGATGAGAAGTAGAAGACACTATATTTGGAGAGAGTGTCTGTGCGTGTTAGGCGTATGTGGTGGGGGGACGAGCATGACGCACCATGTGACGCAACCAATGGGAACAGAGAAAAATAATGGAATATAAAACCTTTTTAAATAAAATCCCATTAAATACTGAGAATTAATGGAAATAGCAAAAAGTGAAGGCTTAACCCAAATTATAGGCGACCCCATAGCATCGGTTAAAGGACTAATCAGACCAAGTCACCCAAACTTTTCAAGTGAACCCTTTTTCTCTTTTTCCATTTCTCCCCCCTCTGACTGCGTCACTCTTTTCTTCTTTCTTCTCCACGTCTCTGTCCCTTTCTCTCTATATTTTTTCACCTCTTTTCTCTTTCTCAATTCTCATTATTTATGGACAAACCTGGATGGGCTCTCACTCTTGATTCCTCTTCTTCTTTCTTTTCTTCTTCTAATACTTCTCCCATCAACAGACACGTCAGCACCACCATGTTCCCAACCTTGGGAGGCTTTTCTGAGAACCCCGCCAATAACACCGATCCATCCATGTCGTCCGATCATAACAATCGAGCGGTTGTGGGCGAAGTCGACTTCTTCTCCGAGAGAAACATATCATCGTCATCCGTTAAGAATCAGATTTCTTCTACTCATGGAAGTCCTTCCCAGTTTAATAATCTCCACGTAAATGTATGCTTAATTCCACATCTCATGATCTCTTTCAACCTTTCTTATTTATTCATTTCTCATTTCCTTGGGTGCAATAAATTGTAGACTGGTCTGCAACTCCTTACTGCCAACAGTAAAAGCGATCAATCTACGGTGGATGATGGGGTTTCATCAGATGAAGATAAGCGCCCCAAGATCACCCAGGTATTTTCATTAGATGCATAACAGAAAATTTTAGTCATTATATGAGAATTTTAATAAATATTATGGTTATAAATTTATATTATATATACTTATTAACCGAAATTAAATTAAAATAAGAAATAAGAATAGTTTTTTTTTTAATATTACTTATTAAATTGTTTTTATTAATTGAAGTGTGTGTTATGGATTCAAAGGTTAAAGTGTATATATAATTTTAAAATTTAAGAATTAAAAATAGCATATGGAATTAGTTGATGAGATGATATACCGTCATGTTTCAGCTGGCACAAGTGCGAGAAGAACTTCGACGTGTGATTTCAGAGAACCAAGAGCTAAAGGAGACGCTAAACCATATGAGGAGCAGCTATGCGAATTTGCAAATGCAAGTTGTCTCATTAATGCAACACCAACAGAAACAACAAGTTCCCGAGACTACCACAGAAAATCACGAGGTAATTAATTAATTAACTACACATTGAATTGAACAACTCACTAAAAAGCTAATTTAATTAATTAATGGATTTGGTGACTGAATTGTTACTACTAATTTTAAATTTAGGTAGCGAAAGTAAAAGGTGATGATGAGAAAAAGGAAGGGGGTAGCAGTGGAGGTGGAGGCATGATACCAAGACAGTTCCTTGATTTAGTTGCAAGTGGCACAGCTGAAGTAGAAGATCAAGTATCTAATTCTTCTTCAGAAGAAAGAACTCGATCCAGCACACCTCAAAACCATAAAAACAATAATGGCAAGATAGAGACTACTGCTGGAGAGGATTTAGAATCTTCACAACAAGGTTGGGATAATCCCAACAAGCTTCAGAGATTGAGCCCTGCCACCGATCAATCCACTGCAGAAGCCACCATGCGTAAAGCTCGTGTCTCAGTCCGCGCGCGATCGGAAGCCCCTATGGTAAGTCTCAAGACTCAAAACTATCAATTTCTTTGTATAATTCAACTCAACTTTTCACAAATTAAACTATTAATTAATAATCATTCATCAGATCAGCGACGGGTGCCAATGGCGAAAATACGGGCAGAAGATGGCGAAGGGAAATCCTTGTCCTCGAGCATATTACAGATGCACCATGGCAGTTGGATGCCCAGTTCGTAAACAAGTGAGTGCTCTTAATTAATTATTAAATCTAAAATCTAATTGAAATTGAAAAATTAAAACTTATTTATTGATTATCTATTAATTAGGTTCAACGTTGTGCGGAGGATAGAACAATTTTGATAACCACATACGAAGGGACGCACAACCACCCACTGCCGCCAGCTGCGATGGCGATGGCATCGACGACGGCGGCAGCGGCAAGCATGCTTCTGTCCGGGTCAATGTCGAGCGCTGACGGAATAATGAACTCGAGCATGATGGCAAGAGCGATTCTCCCGTCTTCAAGCATGGCAACACTGTCTGCATCAGCACCATTTCCAACGGTCACACTGGATCTCACGCACCAACCCAACGCGTTGCCTTTGCAGTACCACCAAAGGCAGCAACAGCAACAACAACATCCTCACGCGCAATTGCCGCAAGTCATTGCACAAGCGCTCTATAACCAATCCAAATTCTCCGGTCTTCAATTGTCTCAAGATGTTGGCTCTTCCCAAGCTTCAAGGCTACCGTTGAACCCTAACCAACATCCCTTGCTCGCCGACAAGGTAACCGCAATCACCAACGATCCTAACTTCACGGCGGTCCTTGCAGCTGCCATTTCCTCCATCATCGGTGGAGCTCATCAAAATAACAACGCCAACAACTCCGACGCCAATCCCAATATCATCAACAGTGCTACAGTCAGCAGCTTTTCAGGAAATTAGAGTATTCAGTTTCTTTCCTAATTTCTTCCTTTCTTTTCAGATTTTTTGGTTATACTTTTCTTTTTTTTTTTAATTTTTGGTTTAAAGGTTTTACGTGGGAAAGGGAAAATGAATTGATTAGTGGTCATAGACTTTGTTGTCCACGTTATGGCGGTAGGGTTTAGAACATAAAAGTCTCATTCTTTGTTTATTTATTTGATTTTGAATAATTTGGATTCAACATAGTGTTCAGAGTAAATAGACATGCAAAAAGAAAATGTAATGTAAACATCTTCAAATTATCCTTTTCATATTTTAATAGAGTGTAATAATAATATTTAATTTGGTCTGCATCTGCACTATAGTTTTGAATCACCTTCCAGTGAGTGCCTTGCCTGATTGGTCAAGAAATACGGCCTTTGCTACTATGTGTTTGAATTTGATAATGACACGTAACAGGAAATTAAGGTGAAAGCTAAGGTGGACTTGGAGACTTATCAGCATTTACGTGTGTGCGCGTAGAAATAAACAATATATTAATTAATTAATTAATTCGTATCTCATTTATTAAGTTATGAATGAATGAATAACATATAGGGAAGCTAAGGTCAACTGTACACACTGATGCACGAAATATATATGAATAGAATTAGTAGGTAAGAGGTGAAGGAAATGGTAGACTTGGAATTGATTGGAAGTTTGTGATACGTTTTTGACTTATGAGGCTGGTTTTGATTGGGATCACGTTCGTGATAGTGCTGCCTTAATGACATGAAATTGAACTACGTACTATTCAAGTATTCAAAACAAAACCAATCAATAATCATGTGACTGCATTTACACTATTCATACATGTCAACGATTGCTGTTTCCACGATAGGACCGTACTCATCCACCGTACACATGGGTCGTCTTCGGGTTTTATAGTTTTCTTTGACTCAATCCGCATGAACCTGGTGATTTTTATAATTTAATTAATATAATATATCTTGTGCAAGCTGGGAAATTAAACAATATCATCCTATGTGAATAGTTCACATGCTTGCATGTGACGGAGAAGATTAACTTGGATTTCATGTCGTCTCCCCAACCTCGGTGGAAGCAAGGAAGCTATCCTCACCTATTTTACTTTAGGGCAACAAGCTGGTGTATCACCAGCAGTGGTGTATGTATATTACTAATGTTAACATTAAGATAATTTTAAGGTTGCTTAAAAAGAATTACTTAGTGCTGAGGGAAAACTATGGAGTTTGAGTTAAATGTTTTCTCATCAATGGACCAATAATTGTTATAGTATATCATCAGAAAAATTAATTCTAAAAGCGAGCATGCATGCCATGTTATTGCAAAATATTGATGAAGCTAATAGTTCATGCAACGGATCAAGATTGTGACATGAGAAATAATGTGATAAAATGCATCTTTAATAGGTAATATATAAACTCAGTTGTATTGTTCTGACCCTTAGGGTAAATTTAATAAGTCAAAATAACTAAACATTTTCAGTTACCAAACAATGAAGATCAGTCTTTATCTATGATTAGTTGTATGTTGTTCTCTTGAGAGTGGAAAGGAAAAATAGTTTATGAATACTATCACAAAATCATCATCATCGGAAGACAACAATTCAATAAATATATTATATATGAAGATTATTTTAGAGAATATTTATCATGAACAAATAAATGTAAACTTTTTTTTCTGTTGGTTATTTTTTATTTTAAATAAATTTAGAAGTTTCTAATATTACATATTAAATTAATCCATTATCAAAGACTTCTATCACAAATTTAAATTTTATTTAAGAATTTATTATTGACCATTAAATTGTTGTCTAAAGTTTGAATCACGGTGACATATTCGAATAAGATTTTTTTTTTTTAAGGACTTCACCGAATAAGTTGGTTAGTTTGATAGGATTTTTTGTCTATAAGCTTGGTTCTTTGAAGAATTTTTTACTTAATTCCAAATTTTCAATTGAAACTGGGAGTCCAATTAACAGTATAATTGGGTTTTCTTTTTTCGGTTTACAAAGGGGCCAATGATTTTCATTTGAATACAAAGGCCCAGGAGTATTAAGCCCAAGATATTATTAATTTAATGAACAAGTAAGATGAGATGCTGCTTGGGCCCAAAAATATTTGGTCGTGTCGTGTGTTAAGGAAGCCAAGCGCCCATCATTTTCTAATTTTTAGGCATTTATGCTGCTGACCTACCCCACTCGGCTACTCCATCACCACCGTCCGTTTCTCCTTGTATTGAACGAGCCCTTCGTGATCCGTGATTACGTGGCACTCTCTTTATCCTTTCTGATGTACGCTCAAGATTAATCAGCTATGAACGGTCCCGATTTAAAGATTGCACCGCCACCACTCCAGTAAAGCGTTGTTACGAGGCGAAAAGGAAGGAATAAGTAGCATAAGGAAGGTGTGTCACTCATTCTCTGCTACATACTCAAACTGCCTTCTCTTTTCTGCGAATCTCCTTTTTTTCTCTCGGTAACCTTCTTCTTCCTCCTCCTCCGTTCATCTTTCTTTCTCATACTTCTTATTCTTGTTGCGATCTTTTCTTTTCTCTGTGGTTTTTCAAAGGTTTATATCATCTGTTAACGCTAATTACGTCTTGATCCACTGCGTTTTTGTATTTTCCGATTCGTTTATTGGGATCGTTATTGCATTTTGTTCGCAGATTCTCTATGTAAGTTATAGATATTATCTTAGCACTTATATTTATATTATTGTAATTGTTCATGATTTCCTGTTTATGCCAGCTGAATTTGAATGCATGCATGCATGTCATTGTCTAGGTTTTTGTTTGGTTAGGGATCTAGGTTATAGTCTAGTTACAGAGAATAGATGAGTACTGAAAACACACACAAAATAATATTTGAAGTGTTATGCTCATGCCTTTGTTAGATAATTTTATTTTTACAATTTGGATGAGCAGTTTAACATGGGCAACAAGGCAAATGCGGTTGTGTTATGGTTGTTTGCGTCATCCCTGTTGCTATCTGTGGTCTTGAGTGCGCCAAATGATGGTTTGCGAAGGATTGGACTGAAAAAGATTAAGCCTGACCCCAATAACCGGCTTGCTGCTCGATTGGGGTCCAATGACGAGGCATTGCGTGCTTCCATTAGAAAGCACCATCTCCAAAACAATCTCGGTGGCAACGATGAAACTGACATTGTTGCTTTAAAGAATTACTTGGATGCTCAGTACTATGGTGAAATAGCAATTGGAACCCCTCCTCAGAAATTCTCTGTCATCTTTGACACCGGCAGTGCTAATTTGTGGGTGCCTTCGTCCAAGTGTACCTTCTCGGTGAGCTATTTAGTTTCATCACTCATATATATAATATATAATCTGCACTAGTGCGCTTGGATTTACTTGAATTGTTGGTGTCATTTGCTATTTGGTGCAGATTGCATGTTACTTCCATTCAAAGTACAAGTCTGCCAAATCGACTACCTATAAGAAGAATGGTTTTTTTTCTCCCCTCTTCCTATAAAGAGCTTAAATCTTGATTGTTGTACTAGATTCTGTTTCAAGCTTTTGCTGTCTGTTTAGTTATCTAACTGAGGCTGTTTAATTTTATTTATTTATTTATTTATTGGGAGGAAATGATGTATTCCTTTGATCAACTACTAATGCTTCTATTTTCATCCATCACTTGACATTGTGTGCTTGTGTCATAGATGCTGCCATGTTCTTCTCTTTCTTTCTGATGCGACCTTTTATGTTATTTAGGAACTGCTGTTGCAATTCAATATGGTACTGGAGCAATTTCTGGTTTCTTTAGCTACGACAATGTCAAAGTTGGCGACATAGTTGTGAAGAATCAGGTACGCTGATCCTCAACCCTTTCCATGCTGATAGACATGGGAGTGATGTGCTTGGCTTATTCACATTTTATGTGTTATTAAGTGAGAGTTTACCCTTTGGCCTTTGATCTCAACCAGGAATTTATTGAAGCAAGTAGAGAGCCTAGTGTGACATTTTTGGTGGCGAAGTTTGATGGTATATTGGGACTTGGGTTTCAAGAGATAGCAGTTGGAAATGCTGTTCCAGTGTGGTACTGCTAGCATCCAAATTTTGATTATTCGTTTTTTTAAAGTTCATATAATTCCTGTTTTTCTTATCAGATATAATGTGTCACAGGTACAATATGCTTGATCAAGGTCTTATTAAGGAACCAGTATTTTCATTTTGGCTGAATCGTAACCCAGAGGAAGAGAATGGGGGCGAACTTGTTTTTGGAGGTGTTGATCCTAATCACTACAAGGGAAAGCACACTTATGTTCCTGTGTCAAGAAAAGGATATTGGGAGGTTAATCATTAAATATAGTCATTTTTCTTAAAAATTACAATGCATTTTTTAAATTTTGGTTTTCTTTTTTACTAACTGTTACCCTTTTTTTCTCCCCTAAAGTTTGATATGGGAGATATAATTATTGGCGACAAGAACACTGGTATGTGAAGACAAGAATGTTTTTTCTTTTTCTGTTTTCTATTAGTTTTTCTTATGACATGACTGCATTTTAATAAATGGTTCACGATGTAAGTTCCACTTTACTGACCTGATCATATTGCTGTCCAGGAATTTGTGCTGACGGCTGTTCAGCTATAGCAGACTCAGGGACTTCTTTGTTGGCAGGTCCAACGGTATGAATAAAATAAGTACTCTAAACATGGTTGCAATTTTGTTGTTCAAATCTTTTTCAGGAGTTAATAAAGGGTGGATGACAAATGTAAATTAGAAGTTTAAATAATTAATTGTTCTTGTAGACTGTGATTACTATGATAAATCATGCAATTGGAGCAGCAGGAGTTGTAAGCC
>JASCZI010271974.1:34557-53360 GCA_036250425.1 Stylosanthes scabra
TGTTGTTGCGCAATATGGTCAGATAATCATAGACTTGCTTGCGGCCGATGTGAGTGCCATCTGAATTTCTTGTTGGCATGCATTAGATAATTATGTGCTTTATTTTTTTAAATGTTGGTTTTGCTTTTGCCGTGCAGACACCTCCAAAGAAGATATGTTCCCAAATTGGATTGTGCACTTTTGATGGGACACAGGGTGTTAGGCAAGTCCTAAAAAGGATTTTCTTTTCACCAAATTCTTTGCTTGAGCAATCTAAATACTGGCGTATATTAATTAATGTACTTGGTGTGTGGCATTACTCATCTGTATTTTGGTTTTGGTCCTTTTAGTGGGGGCATCGAGAGTGTGGTGGATGAGCATGAAAGAAGATCAGCCGGCGATGGTGTTGCTTGTTCTACATGTGAGATGGCAGTTGTTTGGATGCGGAGCCAGCTCAGCCAGAATCAGACACAAGATCGGATACTAAACTATGTCAATCAGGTCAGTTAAGGTTTCTTGATCATGCTTTGTTCTCGAGTAATCTAATCTTACTGCCTCCCCTCTTAGCGGTATTACTATTGTGTACTTCACGCATGCAGCTTTGTGATAAAATGCCTAGCCCGATGGGAGAATCATCTGTTGACTGTGGGGACTTGTCTAAAATGCCTACCATTTCCTTCAGTATTGGTGGAAGAACTTTTGAGCTTTCACCGGAAGAGGTATGTACTAAAACCTATTGGGTTCCTTTTTATGCAGGAATCGTTATCCTGTTCAGATATTTATTACTTTTTTTGGTGTGTTCAGTATATACTCAAGGTTGGCGAAGGTGTTGCAGCTCAGTGCATTAGTGGCTTCACTGCAATTGATATTCCTCCTCCACGTGGCCCTCTCTGGATCCTTGGCGATGTGTTCATGGGGCGCTATCACACCGTCTTTGATTTTGGCCAAGGGAGAGTTGGATTCGCCGAAGCAGCGTAGAGGAATGTTGTTATCTGCTAGTAGTTTGGGTACTCTATCAAGCATTTGTATATATTAATGCAACTTAAAGAGTGTCCGTATTAGTTGTAGGGCGTATGTGGGACTCTGGCCATCAATGAGCCCCTGGACTATGTATGCACTCTTATGTTGAAGATGCTTCCATGGTGAACAAAGCACGACTAGTTTAAAATAATTGCATTCAATGGAAGGACCGAACAGTCACGTAAGTTTCGTGAGCGTTCAAAATGACGATAATACGAACTTGATAGATAATAATAGTGAGTAGTTCCTGCCTTCCTGATAGATAATGTTCCTTTGTAAAAAAGAACGCTACCAAAAATATATCGCAGGTGGGAATTTGTTAAATTAAATGGCGATGGTTCTGAGGTTTGAAACATCGAACCATTTTTGCTTAGTAGAATTGTTTCCTAAAATGTGTTCCAAACAGGGATGAGCAAAGTACAAAGATGCGATGGCACTAAGGTTGACTCTACTAGAGCGTGATCTAAGTCATATTATTAGTAGGGAGCGAGTAGGGAGTCGGTGGTGGTTGGCACCAAATGTAAAGATTATTGGTTGGTTCATGTGATGCGTATATATGGTGACCAACTATGACCATGAAAAGCGTCAAAGGCGGCTGTGCTTTCGAGATGTTCTAATTAAAATCTATCAACCATCCCAATGGCCAACAATTGGCCGTTATAGTAGTGTTTTAGTCTTGAGGCGATGGATAAGATGAGAGCATGTGCACCGTCCGCCTTTGTGAGCATGATTTTCGCGGCCCTCGCCGGCCACCAACAACAAACATTCTCTTCTCGACACGTGTCTCCCACTCCAACCCAACCAAGATTGAACATTGTGCCGCCCACAGTAGACACATTAATACAACCTACAACCTTTGCTCGTTAATTTTCTATATATATATAATTCAATTCATGGAGCCTGCACTTGCTTCTACCAAACCAAGCCATATACCTTATGGAGTGGAGCAGGGGCAACACCCTAGCCCGGGGCTCCACCGCCACCGTCTCCATTGCCACCACCATCCACTCTCCTCACGTTTTTGCCGTCAAGTCAGTGGACTTACACCGCTCGGAGCACCTCAAGAAAGAACAGGGGATTCTCTCCACGCTCAACTCTCCTCAAATTGTGGCCTATAAAGGCTGTGATGTCACGCTAGAGAACGGTACCTTCTTTTACAACGTTTTCATGGAGTACGCTCCTCTGGGAACCCTTGCCGACGCTGTTCGGAGGCACAACGGTGGCTTACGCGAGGCTCTAGTGGCGCGTTACACGCATCAAATGTTACTTGGCCTTAAGTACCTTCACTCCAAAGGAATAGTGCATTGCGATTTGAAGGGGCAGAACATCTTGGTGACAGAGCAAGGGGCAAAGATAGCGGATTTTGGTTACTCTCGGAGGGTGGCGGGTTCCGGTGGTGGGGCCGTGATTGCAGGGACGCCTGCATTCATGGCACCTGAAGTGGCACGTGGGGAAGAGCAGGGGTTCCCTGCTGACGTATGGGCACTTGGGTGTACAGTCTTGGAGACCATAACAGGGCAGCCACCCTGGCACTATGCATGTGATGATGACCCTGTTACAGTGCTTTATCGGATCGGTTTCTCCGGTGAGGTGCCAGAAGTTCCAAGCCATGTATCCGAGGAAGGGAAGGATTTCTTGGCGAAATGCTTCAAGAGGGACCCTTGCGAGAGGTGGTCTGTTGAGGAGCTTCTTGGGCATGGATTTGTTTATGCTGCTGAGGAGCATTTTGATTTTGAGCTCGAGTTGGGTGGCTCTGATTTGCATACTCCCATGAGTGTGTTGGATCCTGAATTTTGGGAGAAGATGGAGACAGAACAGGATAATACACAGACAGCAACACCTGATTGTTGTTATTCATGGAGTCCTGTTAGTCCTAGAGACAGGATTCGTGGGTTGTGTGGAGCAGATACAACGGTGTTTGGTGCTTGGGAATGGGATGATGGGTGGATCAGTGTGAGAAGCAATGAGGTGAACGAGTTTGAAGGTGGCTCCAGTGGCAGTAGCATTGGCCAAGAGCCTAATGGAAAAACAAAGCAATGTGGATCAGACACTGTTTACAATGTTATAGAAGAGAATTGTTTGATAGTTTTTCATGAACCCAATATTAACCATGGTTACTTCAGCACACATTCTGATTGCTGTAATAGGAAGTTACTATTTATAATGTTTACTCCACAATGGAAAATTGATTCCCTAAGCACAATTTTTAGCTTGCTTTGCTTTCTGCTTTCACCTTTACCTCCCTCACAATTTTCATACAATGGAGTGAACATATACTAATTATGAAAGTGGTAGATTTAAGTTGATTGTTGTATATATGCAAGTAACAATGCTAAGTGGATGATAATAACTTTCCCATAAAGTTGAGATACTACTGCATGTAAAGCATATACAAGTGAAATCAGGTAATAACAAATTCTAGCAAAATTAGGTAACCATGATAACTAAGGTTACCATGAAACACCATGTTGGGGTATTTCTCTGTAGTAAGTCAAATCTTTACCTGTATGCCTAACAAACAAATCAGCACTATGCTACATATTCTTCTTAGAAAGTGAGTGTGAGAATCTCTTATCCAAGACTCGTAGCTTCTTGCGGAGGTTGTGATTCTCCTCAAGTACGCGATGGTTCTCAAGAAGAAACCCCTGAGATTGTTTTGTCAAAGCAGTTACATTGGCTTCTGCAACATCAACATCTTTAGCTTTTGAATTGAGATCAGATTTTAGCTGTACAAACTTGGATTTCAATTTGTCTCTTTCTTCTTGCAATGCTTTAGTTGCCTCCAATTTCTTGATTGCTGCAATACACTCTCTTGTAATCCGAAGCTCTGTCGTGTAGTAATGTAGCCTCTCTATGATAAGTGCAAGAAAAAGGACGACACCTGCAAATTAGCAATGAGTTTAGGAAGAGCATTGAAATCAGGAAATAGAAGAGCATGAATGAATTGAATAGTACCAATGAGAGTGGTTTGGAGAAGGTGGTTGGCCATGAGAAGCTGATCGGTGGGATTGAGATGAGCATGGCCATCAGCGTCATGGATGTGACGCTTCTGAATGTTGATAATTCCGTAGACGCCGGAAAGAAGGAGGGCAAGAAGGGTGGCGGCGGCGGTGGTGAGGATGAGGGGCCACCGGTCACGCCTGAGGCGATCGAGGATGAGAATGAGAAGCTCCAGGAAAGAGGTATTGAAGAGGAGAATTATAATCATAAGCGCCTCCCAAAATATGAGGAGGAACAGCAACTCAATCATCACTGATTCTTCCTTCCTCTTTTTTCTCTCTTTTCTTTTGTCCCTCAGATCGCAACTTTCATTGACATCACATGTCACTCACTCACACACACACAGATTGAACATCATCTCATATTATGTGGCCTAATGTTTTTGGTCACTGTCAAGATCAACATATAGTCAAACTGAGAACCATGGGCTGAAAATCTTTTTGGTCAACTCTTTGGGCTTTCCTATTTCTTTACTTGGGCCTTATTTTTTTCAATAAAATGGGTACTTCGGATTTCTTGAGTTGGCGTGTGTTGCAGCCTTGCAGTTTTCTACCTCATAGGCTCATATTGGAAAAAAATTTATTTAAATCATTTTTTGTTAAGAGATAGGAGTCACTTAACTAATATCGGCAGAGATTTGATGAGATTTTGTTCCTCATGCCAACAGAGCGGAGGTTCCACACCTAATGGATGGGGATGTACCTTCGAGAATGCGTAACCGGAAGAAGAAGTACTGACGTGTGTGAGAATAGATCAAGAGTCCTCGAAATAGAATTGGAGAACTCTAAGTCATCTATAGAGAAGGTAGGACTAAAAAATGCATATCTTAAAGGGATGATTTTATATAGTATTTGGTGGTTGAGATTTTCATAAGATTTGTTTGTGATCATATCCTATTTTATTAAGATATGATTCATTTTCTATAATTTTAGGCATATTATTTAAGATTTTATTGGAGTGGATTGAATCTTGGAGATTCGATCCGTAATAATTTTTAATGTACATTTTATATTTTAATATATATTTAATATGAATAATTAATTTTGTGTATATTTAGCATTAGCATGATTCATTAGAGAAAGTTTATCGGAAGAATAATATCCATAGCAAACTTAATCCTTGAATCAATTGTGTATATTAAAAGGAGTATAAAAGGTTCTTAAAAAAAAAAAAGGGAGTATAAAAGGTTATACATCTTTATTGTTTACCAATTACCATTATAGGAAGAAAAAGGAAATGATTTAGTCATAATATTTATTTTCAATTAATATGACTTTTCCCTTGAGGTACATTGCCTATTGAGTAGTTGTATGGTTAGTAGAAATGAATGGTAAGAAAGAAAATGTATGTAAACTAGAAAAGCTTGCTAGCAAACTCATCATCACATTCACAGCAATCTGCAAACTGCCTCAGTTCAGAAAGGGTCCTACCAAGCTGTAGAGCCACTTTGATTTCAAACAATTCTCCATTTTCTCTCATAAGAGGGTCTCTCTCATTCAGATTGACCTCTATAGTCTCTTCCATGAGCTTAAAGAAACCAGCAGTTTCCCTATACAACTCAAACACCATCCCAACTTGACCACCATGCTCCAATGTGTTTAAACCACATGCCAATGCTCCACAAATCACACCAACCATCAATCCTCCATTATTACTCACTGATGAACAAGCTGATCCCAAAGCTGCAAGCCCTGTTAACACTGGACCAGATACCGCCAGCAATTTGTTCAACCTCAACACCCTTTTACCCAACCTCAAATAGTCAGCCATGTCCTTCTTCTTCACAACTCTTCTAACCTCTCTCATTTCCTCTTCCAACCTTCCATCCCATCCATTATTATTATTATTATTATTGTTTCTTCTAGCATGAGTTTTCTTCCTTTGAGGCCACCACACTGCTGGTTCCACACTTTGAGGGAACTTTTCAAGCATTGCTCCCAACAGAGGAAGTGGAAAAGCCTTATCCAGAGCCATAACCTTCTCCATTGCAGCTTCAACATCACTTGCAGTGGGGTTCCCAATGGCAAGCATTGTGCTGAGTTCTCCATGAAGCTTCTTGAATAGCCTTGCTGCATTTCGCTGCTCTTCTGCAAGCTGTGATGGCTGGATGCAGTTCATCAGGGTAAGTAAACCAGTAGCTGCCATGTAAAGAATAGTGGAGGATACCTTAAGAGGAGCCATGCTTGAAGCAGAAGCTGCAGCAAGAGCAGCCATGACAGAAGCAGAAAGAGTCATCATGTTAACGGATGAAAGTAGAAGGTGGTTCCAGTTGTTGCGCTGTTCTCCAACATTCTTGTGCATTTCTATTCTATCTGCTACAGCCTCCATAATCAAATGAAGCTTAGCAACATCCATCAGATCAGAAGAGACACTTTGGTTATGAGTGGTGTTGGTGATAGTTGAATAATAATTACTACTGTAACTATTGCTACTATTTAGACAAAGCTCTAATTCTGCCACCAAACCTCTTCTTATTTGAGTCACGTGGACTTTGTTCTTATTAGAAACATTATTAATAGTTGCTCTTGTCCTGCCATTGGAGAAACGACAGATTTTGCTTGAAACAATAAGGCTTGCCATGTGCTATACATGTGCGTACCAATATCTATATCAATATTAGTTTTGTATAGAGCAATTTGAAATTGAGAGATATGAGTTTTCTATATCTATATATATATTTAAAAGGAGCAGTGCACTAAATATGTAGAATGGGAATGGGATATATTGCCCAAAGTGAAGTTGAATTTGTTGTTCTTCTGAAACACGAAATGAATCTCTATGTTTTCACTTTGGGCGGTTTTAATTAATCAGCTCCGATCCGAGTTTCACCACCCTCCTATCATCCTATGCTGACTTTCATGTTACACAATACACAGACCGTCCAAGACCATGCTGAATATGTAATTAAACATATTATTAAATCGCATGGTGAATGTAATAACTAAAAAGAAACTTTTAAATTTTGTGATGACCACCTACCTAACACAAGAGAGGAGATGATATCAAATGAACATGCTCCACATTTGGAAGCAGTTAATCAGGTGTCACGTGGAGTGAGGAGAATGTTTATGTTGTTGAAGACCAGTGGCCGCGGTTCCGGAGAGCTGCTAAATATAACATTCCAAAATGTGTTTCTTCTTTTTGACCAATTTCCCCTCCACGTATACTCCTGTGCATTATAATTGACATTCACATTTTTAAATAAATAAAGCTCTCTTATTTCAGGCCATACATTTCTTCCACCTCACACATCCATCGCATTTAATTTAATTTCTCGTATTTGGGTTAGAACATACAAGAACCCGTTCACATATATCATACTTAAGTACCTGATGAGAAAATTAATATCACTCGATATATATACTATATGGCATTGTTTGTTTGACTATGTTGGTTGATTTTTTTTTCACAAAAGGTAGAAGAGGTAGAAATAAAAAATATATGTATATATATTTATATAAGTTTTTTTATTAAAATTATAAATGATTAAGTTATTTGAATATAACAGAATACAAGTATTTTTTAAATAAACTTATAATTATAATCATGATAAAAAAATAATTTTACATAATTTGATATTTTTTAAAAGCTAATAGGTATAATTACTTTATTATATATTTGTTTATTGGTATAAAAAATAAATGTATATTACTTAACATTTTTCTTTTGAATATATAACATTTCGTTATTTTTATTGTATTCTTAAAAATTTTGGAGACATTTTTATATGTTTTAATTTCTTTATTATCCGCGTCTAAATTTTCTTAATATATTTTTCGAGAGTATTTGTGCAAAAATTATTTTTAAATCAATTGGGAATACATTACTAAATTATTACATAAGAAGGTATTTTTCTAAATTAATATATGCAATTATACAGCATATAATATATTATTGAGGTTGGTTTCATACGAGAACTTTAGTATTTTTTTTATTGAGAAAAGATCAAGGTAATTATTTTTATTTATATTAGCCAACACATGAATTTAGATTTACTTTTACATCAAGTTATAAAAATATATTTATTGATTAAAAATACTAGCCAAAAAAAGTAAATTGTGTTTGTCTTATAATACTGCTATATTGATTTTTTCAGAAAAGAAAACTATCAGTATTATTTTATGACAACAAACTTTATCTTCATAGCGGGATAATTATTAGTAAAATAACATCGTATTACGAAACACCAATCACATGCATAATGATGCACATTCCTTCAATATACAGACTGGTTCTTGAATATTGATATGCTGATTAAGTCTGCAAGAGATTTAGTCTAAGGAAATCTAATTTTCAAAACTATCTATTTGAGTGCATGACATTAAATTAGTTTGGTTAAAAGACACTTACTTGGAATTCAAGTATTCAACACAATGAAGGTATATATAGTCTTCACCACTCTATTGAAGAAGTAAAAGCAACCCACGTAATATATATGAGCTTTAATTATTATTACTTAATTACTTGGATGGCATGTTGATGAGTGAGATATATAGACCGCAACTGAGCCAATGCCTGGAAATTTTGAAGCGACCAATTCATCAATATTTTATTTATTATTTATTTGTTCAGTCAACATGACTTAGTTTAATTTATTGAATTCAATTTCCTTAGCTTAGATTAGAATTAGATTATGGTTTGATTCTGACCTCTTCCTTGTTATGTGTCCTTTCCCTTCACTGCTATATATAAAGAGAATAGTATTAGCCTCTTTAATTTAACCCTCTCCTTCAATGATGGCTTCCATTTCCATGATTTCCATACACCCCTCAACTTCTTTTTCTTCTTCTTCCATCTCCTCAAAGAGACTAATAAACGCAGCAATCCGTATCCCAAAGCTAAATAATACGAGAAGAGTCAATAATGATAACAATCTGTCATTGCCAAAGATACCTCCTTCTTCAAGAGATCTGGTTCAAGATTATATGAGCACTACCACATACTCAAAAAAGTTACAGCACAATAATAATGATAACATCAACACCCTTGAGCTCTTAGCAATCTTGGAGGCCGTAGCTGAGAGAGCTGAGATTCACAAAAACGTGGGGGAGCAGCGTGACAACTGGAACAACCTCCTTCTCAACAGCATCAACATGATTACACTCGCTGCTGCAACAATGGTTGCTATTGCTGACACTCATCACGGCGGGGCATCATCGTCCATTTCAGCACTTAGCGTGTCTTCCACCCTCTTGTTTTCTTCAGCCACTGGGATGCTTCTGGCGATGAACAAGATCCAGCCATCGCAACTCGCTGAGGAACAACGCAAAGCAACTAGGTCCTTTAGGCAGCTTCAGACTCAGATCGAAACCACACTCGCTCTTGGAGTTCCCACTGAAGAAGATGTCAAGAACTCAATAGCAAAGGTCTTGGCCATTGAGAAAGCTTATCCACTTCCATTGTTGGGCGGGGCTATGCTTGAAAAGTTTCCTGCTAAATACGAACCTGCTGTTTGGTGGCCAAGAAGGAACTCCAAAACCAGAATTATTAGTAGTAAAACTGATTATCATCAAGAAGGAAAAGCTCTGATGATGAATCGGAATGGATGGAGTGAAGAACTAGAAATGGAGCTGAGGGAGGTTATTGAAGTGGTGAAGAGAAAAGATATTGAAGATTACGAGAGGCTTGGGAACAAGGCGCTGAGAGCAAACAAGAGTTTGGCCATTGCAGGTCCTTTGTTGACTGCCATTGCAGCTTTGGGATCTGTGTTTGTGGGGATGAATGGTGGTGGTTCATCATGTGCAGGTGTGGTTTCTGCCATGGCTGGGTCAATGGCTGCTGTAGTCAACGCTTTTGAGCATGGTGGGCAGGTTGGGATGGTGTTTGAGATGTACAGAAACTGTGGTGGGTTCTTCAAGCAGTTGGAGGAAACAGTTGAAGGCACGCTTGAAGAGAATGATTTTGACAAGAGAGAGAATGGACAAGTGTTTGAATTGAAGGTGGCTTTGCAATTGGGAAGAAGTGTGTCTCAGCTCAGAGAACTCGCTTCTAAATCTGCTTCTTGTCGAGCCGAAGGGATTGCCATTGATGAATTTGCAAGCAAGATGTTCTAATCATTCATTAACTTTATTAATTAATTAGAACCATAATTAAATGTACATTATATTGATTGTATGTATGTTTCTTCATTCATTCTTTGTGTCCACTTAATTAGTTTTCTGCTACTTTCAATTAAATATTGGAAACTTAGTCTTAAATCAATAATAATGTATTCTTTTTACGCAACTGATATTTGGTCTTCTACTCTGTTTGATTTTATTATTTAAGAATTTCTGTCTCTGGCAGCTACTATAATATTATACATTTGACTTGACAATGAAGCAGTTATCATAAATTAAAGCCGACTTATAATTAATCCTTATTATTTATGTTAATGCTATATATGAATTTATTTGTCGTCAACACATTTTACTTTGGAGTAGAGAACTATTGAGGAGAATCTGTTCAAATGAACGATGTTGATGAAAAAGAAGATGAAGCATACTTTTCATTAGAACGTAGGAAAAGTTTTACATCAGCACCTAATAATGCCTGCCAGATATTTATTCACCAACTTGCTAACTAGCTAACGCATTTAGTTTGAAATAAATAAATAAACATTACTACTAATAAATTAATATTAATATATAATTAACTGATATAAAGTATGAGTAGTTTAATTTATATAATTAAATGCATGGTCTGCATGTTTAACAGTTCAAACGAACACATCGAAAGCTTTCATTTCATATCCACTTGCCAACACTTTTTGTAGTATTCCTTTTGCGGGTAGGATATCATCATGTAATATATATTACTAATAATATTCAGAAGAAATGCTTAAGTATTAGCCACCCACCATATCTATTATCATCGAATGCGCCGAGTTCATCAAATACGTTTTGCAACATCAGCATCAGCATGTGCCTTTCATTCTTTCCTTGACTACTTCCTATTATTCAATTCTTTAATACTTTTATTTCCTTTTATATTTTATTTTAGCAATATAATATAATATACAGTCTTCTGACCAAGAAAAAAGATCTATGCCGGATGAGTATATATGCTATCTTCTTGGTGCAAATAGTCAGTACAGCATAAAATGTGTCTACATTTACACTAGTTTGCTAAAATGCACATCCTATATTTAATACAAAATGTATTCGTAGGTATATATATCTCAGTTTTTTGGCTTTGTGCAGTATATACAGGATAATTAAGGAGCAAGTGTGTATAATTAATTAATTAATTACCAACCATAAATAAAAGGCTCTGTAGTTTAGGTGTATGTGTAGTTTGAAACCGAGGAGGGCAAGGAATGGGATTGGTGGTAGTAGTAACCGAGTAAATTATTGAAATTGTCAAAGTTTTTGTATTTGTTTACGTTTAATGTCAAACCCCAACAGCCAGTCAACATATCTGACCCTGCTAATCCCTCATTTTCACATTCATCATTATATATAATTTGGCACACTACCTATCTTTCATTCATCCAATTCAATCCTCATGCTACTTATGGCTTCTTTACAGGTTTCATCTTTGCTTTCTTCATCTTCTTCACAAAAACCACCAATGCTATCACTCAAATCTGCTATCCATGTACCTAACTTCTCCAGAGCTCCAAAACTACCATTGTTACCAACCACCAATACTCTCTTTCAAGAACTCAACACTGATTTCACTCACTCATCATCCTCAGTTTTACCAATACTCCAAGATGGCAATGATTCAAGCAATAATGTTAACCCCACTTGTTCATCAAAATCAAAAGCTACCTTAATAATGCATCAGCTCTATGCCATTCTAGAAGCAGTGTCTGACAGAGTGGAAATGCATCACAACGTGGGGGAGCAACGTAACAACTGGAACACTCTCCTTCTCATCTCAATCAACATGATAACTCTCACCGCCACCGCCATGTGCGGCATGGCAGCCGCAAGTGGCGCCACCGCTGCACCGATCTTGGCTCTGAAACTATCCTCTGCGCTTCTGTTTTGTGCAGCCACGGGAATGGTGGTGATCATGAACAAGATCCAGCCCTCACAACTTGCAGAAGAGCAACGCAATGCCACAAGGCTGTTCAAACAGCTTGAAGCCGAAATCGAAACCATAATCGCTCTTGGAAATCCCAGCAAGGAAGACGTGAAGCGTTCAATGAGGAAGGTGTTGGCACTTGACAAAGCTTACCCGCTTCCTTTGCTTGGAGCCATGCTTGAAAAGTTCCCCCGGAAATTCGAAGCCGCGGTTTGGTGGCCTTGTTCGAAGAGAACAACAACCATGCGATTCGGCGAAACAAAGGGAGAGGTTAATAATGGATGGGATAAGGGTCTTGAAATGGAAATGAGAGAGGTGGTTGAAGTGATGAAGAAGAAGGACGTAGAGGACTATGAGAGGTTGGGGAATTTGGTGCTCAAAATCAACAAGACTCTCGCCATTGCAGGTCCTTTACTCACTGGAATTGCGGCGGTTGGGTCTTGTTTCGTGAGGCAAGGTTCATGGGGAAGTGTTGTTCCTCTCATGGCTGGGGCATTGGGCACGGTGGTGAATGTGTTGGAGCATGGTGGACAGGTTGGGATGGTGGCTGAGATGTATAGGAGCACAGGAGGCTTCTTCAGGCACACACAAGATTGGATCCAAGAAACCATTGAAGAAGAGATTGAGGAAAGAGAGAATGGGGAGTTGTTTGAGATGAAGTTGGCTTTGAAATTGGGAAGAAGTTTGTCACAGTTGAGAGATCTTGCTGCTAAATCTGCTTATTCTCGTACACAGGGAACTCCCATTGATGAATTTGCTAGCAAGATCTTCTAATTTCATTATTATTATTATTTTTTTTTTTTGACAAATTAACTATATATATGTTGATTAATTAATTTTTATATTGTATATACATATTAATTCTAACTTGGAAATGAAAATGCTAGTTTATACAACTGGTTCTTGTTCTCTTTTACTTTTTTACCTACTCCTATAAATTTGTCATGCGTGCTGTTCCATTTTAATAATGTGATTATTATCCGTCAAAAATTGACAATCGTATAGTACGTGTTGACATTTGAAGGTGCAAATCAAAATGGATTTGGAAGTCATATTTTGCAACATTCTTGTGTTCGTTTGACATTTTTTCCTTAATTGATATTACTAGATTTGGTAAGCATGAAAACATACAACATAGTCATAGATACCTCTAGCATTGGTCATTGCTTAATAGGGTTTGCACCCGTGACCTAAAATTGAAATAACTGGTTGGTCTATTTTTTGTACTAGCCGAGCAAATATTCTCTTGTCTGGATTGACTAATTAGATGAATTGTTTCGTTTGACTTATTTTTTGTTTTCATTTAAAAAAAATTGAAAAAATACTAAATAATTTTAGTACTTTTATAATTAAAAAATTGTCATATATTTATATATTAAATAAAGTAATAAACTAAAGCTTAAAAAGCTAGTTAAAAATTAATATTACCAAGTTTATATATATTTTTTTAAAAATTAAAAAAGGGACCAAATGAACCAACTTAAGTACTTAACTCACAAGGCACAAGTTATCCTAGTTCAATCAAAATAATCCGCTTATTTACTAGCCGTAATTAGACCAAAAAAAAAAAAAAAAAAACTAGCCGTAATTTTTAATGACTCTACTGATCTACTCTACTATTGTTTCTTAATAAATAAAGTCAAACATGTGAATTAGCTCATTTGACTAGCTATTTTGCCAAAATAGTTGAGGATCACATGAGCATCCTTGAAGACCTACCTAAGTACCTAACTACTCTCTAGTGTGCAATTCATATTTGCTTTAGTAATGATTTAAAACAAAATATTCCAATTAATTTTTTTCAAATGAATTAAAATATTCCTAATAAAAATCAACTACATGAATTAAAAAACAGCGTTTTATTTATACTTTTATATTTTTTTTTATCTATTTATACTTATATATATATATATATATGAGAATCTCTGCTGAAATTTCTCATCGTTATAATGAATTTATTTTCTGAAAAATTCACCATAAATTCAGAAAAGCTAATAACTGTGCTGATGGTCATAGGTTATTTTTGGTTGTCATGTTTATTATAGCCTTTCTTTTTCTATTGTTACTTCTTTCTGCTCACATGTTTTTTTAGCAGAATAGTTTCTATGTAGTTTTTTTGGACTTATGCCCCGTTTCTTATAAAAAAAAAATAGTAATACACAATTTTCTTTTTTAATATTTTTAAGATTTGAATGTAAAATTTTTTAATTAAATTATAAATCACTAATCATCATAATTAATTTCATTCTTTTTTATCACTTGTATACATATTTATTACTTATTTAGTAAATAAAATATTGAATTAATTAGACACCAAAAAAAAATATTGAATTAATTACCTATTGGTACAGTGTCTGTATCTGATAGAGGCGTACAAATTAAGGCGGCATCGGAGAGGAGTAGAAATGATTAGTTAATACACGTAACGATTACACAGAGTGGAGAGAGCGCCAAGAAATTTGGGATATTTTGATGAAGAGATGAAAGTGATCCTCACAAGCCCGAAGCCATTCGTAGAATTCGTGGTTCCGGTTCTGCCATGCCCCCAACCTCACATTCTTTAATTTCATCTAATTATTTTCTCCCACTGCTTCACCTCACCACTTTCCCTAAACGCCTTATTCCCTCACCAGGTATCTATTCTTCACTCAACCTCTCTTTCTTCTGCTTTGAATTTCTAACTTAACTGTTCCATTGTCTCTAACCTATTCTTATTCAATTGCACAAGGGAACAGTATCATGGTTCAACCATGCTAACGGTGAATGCTCCCAGAGCTATTCTAAAGTGCCATCCACATCAAGATTCACTGCACCAAACTTATCCATGTTATAATTATAAAACCAATAATGTTAATTTTGTAAATTGCAATTCTGCTTTCCCTAAACCTTCTTCCGCCACTCCCTCTGGTAATATATTTCATAGTTCCTCCTTCTCCGGCAAGTGTGATAAGCACCACAAGAGCCTCCATCTATGGCACTGCGGATTGCACGATTCCATCTCATCGGAGGATGAATACCGATCGTCGCGCAATATAGCAATCAGCTTGTTTAGGCGTTACAGGAACTTCATTGATCGTGGTGGAGCTGACAATCTGAAAGTATCACTATCTCCACTGCCATAATCTAATTGACTCGCTTCTGTAAATTCGAGTAACTGATTTCATTCTGTGTCTTAATTCATAGGAGTTCATCACTGCCGGGGTAAATGCCTATGCGCTGGGATGCACTGATGAAGGATTGAGGAAAGAACTTACTGATATAAAGGACTCTGGCACTGAAATTGAAGCAATGTCAAGTTACGGTGGAAGCACCAGCTTGAAATCTAAGATCATCTCAGAGGAGGTCAGTTTTACGCTTCGAATTTTAACTAGCTGGTTCATCATGAGATGTGCTCGTTCTAGATCTAAGTTGTGTTGTCTTAATCTTGATGCAGGTTGATGAGTGCATTTTTTGGTTAAGCATTATATTCATCACCATCTTGTGTACTCCACAACCAACTATCGTTAGATGGTCATCAACGCCTCCGGTGTCGGATGAAGTGAGACTCCAGTGGAAAGGCTTCTGTGCTCTTATAGCAAATGCATATTATATGAAGGGAATGGCTTGGTGAGACTCTCTGCTTGCAAACTGTTGTTTTCTTTCCTTATCTGAGTGTTGTTAATTAAGTAGTTGGTAACTTTTACAACTGTTCAAAATATAGCTTACATTGTGTTTATTGAAGGCTTCCGGTAAAGACTCTTCAACTAGAACAAACAGCTGTGATGGGTCAAGCTGAGGAACCATCAGTTGTTGCTAGCCGGATGCGATTAGTCTTTAGCACACTTGAGGTTAGCAATTTACATTTTACATTGATTGTCTTTAGAGGGAAGGGATTAGCCATTTAGTGACTTTAATGTGTTTTACCTTTCTGCATAGTCTAAGGGAGGAACAGTGATTAGTAATGGTTTAACTTTTTTCGCCTCCCAAACTTTCTAAAGAAAGGAAGAGAAGAGATTAGTAAATAGAGAATGGCATGTATGTTTTAGAGACGATTTTTCTTTAGTGTTTTGCTCAATCATGTTCATTACTACTTTACACATATGGTAAGCTGGTTGTTGCAGGTGGTGAGTCCACAGTGGCCGAGGGTATAGAAGCGCCAAAAATAAGTCAACTGCGTATCCCAGAAACTTAGCCTCACCCAGTCCCCACCACGCACCCGCCCTGTTCTTCCAAAAAGAGTATGATAATAATGATATATAATGCCTTCCATGTGCTAGTCTTATCCATAATATGAATATGTGAAAAGCTAATATATCCGAAGAACACAAAAAGTATATTATTTTCCCCACTCTGTAATGTTCGTTTAATGCTAAATATTTTCTACATTACATTTTCGTTTTATGTTATGCGATTCTATTTGTGATATCATATTGGAAATCCCATGTAAACGTAAAAGACCTTTGAAGGCAGTCTTGCCACTTTCGTATAAGACCATACATGATATTGATGCGTAAAACACCTCCTTAGGCCTTAGAAATACCCAACAGACACATATTGGGGGTGGAAGTTGTTGTATTACAATTACAAAGGAGGGGGAAATTCAATACGTCCCCCTCTCGAGGTGAGAAACCAATTTTAAGTGTAGCCTCGTTAAAAACAAATTTATCAAGGGGAAGAAAAGAACAAAGTGGTCAAAATTGGACTGCAATAGTCACGATCTTAATTTGTAAATTATCATGATAAGTCTGTGGATGCAATAAATTCACTAGCATCTTTGAGTATTTTCCTTGCGCGCCAATAGATTGCTGTAGCCTTTTCTGATGTTCCCATCTACAAAATAAACGCCGAAAAAAAGTTATAGATACTCATTATTCAGTTAGTTTTATAACTATCCCTCAAATTAATAAAAGGCAAGCACAAGAACTTTACCTTGGTTTCCATTCGATAGTAATTTTGCCACAAATTGACATTTTGGTCATAAGTTGCAAGTGCAGATTCATACAATTTCCTGGCATTTACGAGACCATCTTTATCTCCTAATGATGCATAGTTTGCTTCCAACTCAATGCACTTTTTATATAAAGCAAGGCCGGGACGTGGTAATGCTAAATATCTGCAATAAGAAACCAATTCAAGAATCAAAGGATACAAGAAAGAGAATATCCCAGAAAGGTTTGCGGAGAATCTCAATAAGTAAAACATTGCAGAGCTTGAGTAAAACATTGCAGAGCTAATGCCACAGCACATACCGCTTATATATATATCTGGCCTGCTGAATTCCATCCTTTTGAAGTATAAAGTTCACAATGGCAGATGAAAGGGAAAATCCATTTTCGCTGCCACCATCTCTGGTCAAAGTAACGACTGATATCTCCACTAGTTTATCAAAATACTGTCTCTGATTTGCATAGAATTTAAGTCCCTGCATTTGAGTGACAGTTTGAAATTTGAAGAAACAATCCAGAATAACTGAATAAATAAAAAATCAGCTTTCAAAGATGATTTAGAGAAAAAAGAAACAATTGCTTGCCGAATCATAGTTCTTGAAGATTTCATACCAACAAGCAAACATTTACTCTTTGAGAAGAGAACCATAAAAAGTGAGGTAATTTGATTGAAGCTGACTTTATATGAGACAAGGATAACTGAAGGGAAGTGAGAAACTGGTTGTGATGGCATACCTGTACCCACAAATTCTCTGATTTTGAAGCACTAACTTTAGTCAAAATTTGCCTAAGGAGTTCAAAGAGAGATTGCAGATCAGCATCACTTGGAGATGGAGAATTCATGGAGATACATCTAATTTCTATAGTGATCCTTAATTCCCATAACTTAACAGATTCGGCAAGTTTTCCACTGCTAAGCTTTCTAGCTAGTTTTCTTGCCTTCTCCAATTTTCTCAACTGCAAATACAAGGACACGTGTTTGCAAGCAAGATCTTCAGTAATGCACCCCATGCTTTCAGCCCTTTCATAAACTTCAAGGAGATATAATGTATATTTTACTGAAAGACCAGATGAGTTATTTTCTCCTTTAGGAGGTACAATACCCATTAGAAAATCTGCATACACGGTAAACATGGCACCTGAAGGAACAGATTTCAAAGCCTCCTCATAAACCTGCAAAACCAAAAATGACCCAAATTTTTCTTAGAATATCCTTCATTTTCCATAATCTTAAGTTAAAGGCATTGACTAATCTCAGTCACTTAATTCAAATTACTATGCCTCATTCAGTTCAGTGGCTAACACAGGAACATACCTGAACTGCTTTTTGCACCTGGGGATCCAGGACTTCTTCACTTATATCCACCTGCATATTTTCAACGTCACATTCTTGCCTTGCAAGCCAGTCCCAGAATTCTGGTTCTGTTGAAAAATCCCTCTTCATATCATTCAGTATATCCTTACGTAAATCTTCATAATGCGCTAAGTTTGTACCCTCCAATATCTCAAAAAGGCGCTTCCTAAGATTGAGACTTGAAGGGATAGCTTCAAGTGCTCCATCGTAGACAGTTCTAAAGATGTTCATACCATGCTCTTCAAATAATTCTTGTTTCTTCCTCAACTCACCACCCTCAACATTCTGCCCATCACTGTTCTCTCTTTCATCGAGGGTCATAAACAACTCTTTGTTCTCATCTCTCCACTGTTTCTCATCAGCAGTTCTAGGATCACGAGTGAGAGTCCCCTCATCCTCACCCAATGCAACCTTGCGTGCCTTCAACTTATTTAGGTATACAAGTTCCATCCGAAGGTACTCTACCCAAAGGTCTTCTGAAGTTGGGCAAACTCTGAGACCTTCCTGCATCA